>OX387255.1:5663953-5678953 GCA_947562095.1 Branchellion lobata | reverse complement strand
ATGTCAGCCAGACACAACGTGTTGTTAGCCATTATTTAGGTCAGTTTTAACTTTGAATGGCCTCACAGCTCTCCAGTGGCTCTTGAAAAAAGAAAGAAAGATAAAAAATGAAAAGATCTTGAGAAACAAAAGGTATACAATTTTGAAAGATTTGAAAATGGAGTTACATTTTATAGCAACATTTTTTGACATTGCTTCATATTCTCGTCACCACTTTAAACGGTTTTGCTCAGTACTTACCTTGAAGCTGGCTTCTGGATTAGCATATTATGCGCGATTTGCACGTTAACTATGAACAGTAGGCAAGTAATTCAAGGAATCTAATGACATGATTTAGTTTATTTGTATCACTCACAGTTTTTTTTTTATTTATTGTTAGGGGTTTTTTGTGGTTTCAGATATAGATATATTTCATGAAAAAAGTATTAAATTCAATAGAAACAATATTTTTCGAAAATAACAATGTGTATAAATGAAATTATTGGAAACTATGGAAATTGAATAAAAGCTATAGAGTGGTTTTCCAAATAAAACACGAAATACAATTTTCTAAATATTAGCTAGATTGAGCCTATTATAGGAGTTCTTTGTAAATAAGGAAGAATGATAATGGTTGTCGTAACGATGGTGAAAAGTCTAGATTACTTGCATTTTTCTTTGCAAAAATATTTCAAAGTTTTGAATTCAACTTGGTTTTGAAGTTTTACTATTCATTGTTTTTTTACAACTCGGATCGCAGGCTTGAAGTTATTTTCGAATTTATCATCCCAAATCGCTTTTAACATTTTGCTCAATAGTTTGTGAAGGTTTGTTGGAAATATTAAAAAAAAAATTGTTTTATTCAGTTACCACAAAAGTAGTTCACAACACTTGCATTATGAAGTATAGCTAGTTGGGAATATAAGCTGATTGCAACATCTTTCAAAACTTTGAATATCTGAATGACACAATCCAGATAAGAAGTACACACAAAATGGATTGGGGCATGGATGGGTCATTCATGAGCCGACCAAAACAGGGGTGGTTGCATGCAGGACAACAACTGCAACCTGATGCTGGTGTCCGATACATTGTCAAGGTTTTCACAAAATTAACCTCAGTCTTTCCAAAACATTTTTATTGGCAAAATATTGGGATTTTTATCCAATTTTGTTTATGTAAACCTTTCAACTCTATTCACCTTTTTTTCCCCCTTCTCGACTCAGTCACCCTCTTATCTTCCCACAGTACATAGGCAGCATCACAGTACTTGAGTCAATGAGGCTCCTTGACATCGACACCAGGACTGCAGTCACCAAGTCAGTGCACAGGGGGAACTAGAAAAAATAATTGTGCTGGATAATAATGATTTTATTATCAATAATATAGCTTTCTATATAAATTAAAATAAGTTTACTTTGGACCAAATTAATTGTCTATTCATTCTTACATCTCATCCCATCCCTCCCAGTGAATCCATCAACAGAATAGGATTTGCCTACAACTCTAGCAGCAACCTTAGGAAGGTTAATGGTGTTCAATTTCAATTAAAAAATATATTTATTTTTATTAATTAAAAAAATTAAATTAATTAATGTAACACAATTGAGCTTAATCATTGAAACCTATTTACTTTTTCAAATTCATTTCCTTTCAAACAACAAATGAAGAGTAACTCTAATACATTTAAAATCATCATCACTATCACCATCATCATCACCATCATCACCATCATCATCATCACTATCACCATCATCATCACCATCATCACCATCATCATCATCACCATCATCATCATCACTATCACCATCATCATCACCATCATCATCATCATCATCATCATCGTCATCATCATCATCATCGTCATCATCATCATCATCATCATCGTCATCATCATCGTCATCACCATCATCAACATCATCATTATCATCATCACCATCATCAACATCATCATCATCATCACCATCATCATCATCATCATCATCACCATCATCATCACTGTCATCACTATCACCATCACCAATATCATCATCATCATCACCATTATCAACATCATCATCATCATCATCATCACCATCATCATCACTGTCATCACTATCACCATCATCAACATCATCATCATCATCATCATCATCGTCATCATCATCATCATCATCATCACCATTCTCATCATCATCACCACCATCATTAACACCCCCATCTTTACCATCATCATCATCCATCATCACCAACCCCCTGCCCCCTCCAGAATGTCAAGTTGGATCGCTACCTTGGGGATGACTCAGACATCAGACTGTGTGGTGTGCAGGTGAGCCTCACCATCGACACTGACTGCCTCTCTATTGCCTCTCTGGAGTCGGGAGATGTGAGGGGGGGTAGGGATTGGGAGGGGAGACGGTGGAGGGGGTATTGGGGGGCGTGTTTGATTGTGTAGTAGTAAGTTCACTGTATGGACGCTTGGCAGTTAAGCCATAACCCATCGACCACTCTCGCTCTCTCTCTGTTTGATTGTGTGAGAAAAAGTGAATTTAATGAAATATACAATCACAACACTTTCAACATACTTGACAACACAAAACAACACTACAAACGCAACAAAATAACAATAAAACGCCTATAAAACCTTTACAACACAACCAAAAAACTCATACAAGACATCATAACACATACATCACATAACAGTTCCCACACACACCACACACCTCCTACACACCACACAACACTTTCCACACACACCACACACCTCCTACACACCACACACCACACAACACCTTCCACACACACCACACATCACCTACACTACACAACACCTCCCATACACACCGCACAACACCTCCCACACACGCCACACCACACCTCCCATACACACAACACCACACCTCCCATACACGCCACACAACACCTCCCACACACGCCACACAACACCTTCCCACACACGCCACATAACAGCTCCTTTTCCAACACCTGATGCCCACCATCTCATTCGCCTCGGGAGGAGAACCAGTGAGTTCTGATTGGCTGTCGTCTGGGGCTCTACCACCACTCGCCTAGAAAACCCATCTTTTAAAGTTTTAAATAGCAGAACAACACAAAAACAAGCACACTCACGCTTCTCACACAAATATGAACACTCACAAACAAACACACACGCGCACACACACACACACACACACACACACACACACACACAAACACACACAGCCGTCACAAGACTTTGTGGCTTACGTGGCCAAGAGCGACGACGGAGCTCGACTGAGTCACGTGTTCGAGTGCAGATCAGGTCTTGCTCGTGACGTCATCACCACCATTGGACAGGTGGGTGGGTGGTGAGGAGTAGTTTGTAGTTTGAGGGGCTGAAATGTTGAAATATCAATTCTCTCACAAATGCTATTGTATGATTGGTCAGGTGTTTGAAATCCGTTTCAAAACGTACCTATCACAAAGAGGCTCATCCACAAACTCCTCTCATCCCATCCCTGATTGGTTGGTTTTCAAACTTGCTTTGTATCTGCATTTTTATGATTTTTCAGCTTTTAGCCATTAGTTCAAATCCACTCTATCATTCTTTATACGTTATCTCTTCACACTTGGCAAAACCTTCCTCCACACAACACCGCCAGCTTTCGTTCCACACACCCCCACCACCCTTTTTCCCACACACCCCCACCATCTTCATTCCACACTCCACCATCACTCCCCACACAGTGTGCCAATACCACCTGTTCCTCCACCGCAAGAGCCTCTACCCCCTCCACCACCCCTCCCCTTCTTCTCTTCTCACGAAGCTCAGTATTACAATGAACGCTCGGACGTGACACCACCATCTCCAGAATTCAGCCACTCATCCCCCCATCCTCCCCCTCTCCCTCCACCCATCAGCCACCATCACCACCACCATCACCACCATCGAGATGGTGGTGGTAGTGGCATGGATGATAATATTGCGGGCACCAACACCAACGGTTTCAACAACAACAACAACAAGTCCATATGCAACTTCTGCCAGCAACAACAACAACACACTCACCTTCACCACCTTCCCCATCGTTGTCACCATCACCATGCCAACCAGTTGGATGACGTAGGGTGTGGTGCTTCTAACATCCACATATCACCCACCCACGATGGCTTCACTAGACGAAACTCCGATAAAGGTGTGACTAAATGAAAAAGTGGATAATTAAGTTATTGATTGGTCAATTAATTAATTTTTGTTTATTTGTTTGTCTATTTGTTTGTTTATTTGTTTGTTTATTTGTTTGTTTATTTGTTTGTTTATTTGTTTGTTTATTTGTTTGTTTATTTGTTTGTTTATTTGTTTGTTTAAGTGTTTGTCCGTCTTTTATGTGTATGCTATCATTTCATTGAAACTATTTCGAAGTATGGAAATTAAAAAAAAATACAATAATTAAATTCAATTAGAAAAATAAGTTAAATAAAAATGACTCAATGCTTAAAAATAACTTTCAAGTTCGTTCGTATAATATTTTTTTAAAGGTGGCCCAAAAAATATCGGTTCAAAAAAAAATCCACGCGTCTTTGAAATTTATGCTTTTTTTTAGTTTTCTCATTTTTATTCAATTACCATTCATAAATTTTTTTTTTTTAATTTGACAATTTTTTAATAAAATTTAGTATTATTATTAAAAAATTTTCAACTTAATATTCAAAAATTTTTATTTTTATATTTTTAAATTCAAAAGCTACAATTTCGAGTGATTTTTGAATGATTATTTACAAATAATTTCTAATAATCTTTTTCAAATGATTATTGTAAGAATTCGAAACCAACAATAAATATCAACTCCTTCCTCCCCAGGCAACCACATCTGTTCCCCCACCTCCTTCTCCTCCCCTCACTTGCGAAGCACTGAATCTTTCCACTCAGGTTCTAATCTCTATCCCTTATCTTTCCATCCTCACATCTTCCCTCTTTTCACCTTTCCATCTTTCCATCTTTCCATATTTTCATCTCTTCATGCCTTCATTTCTCCATTCTTTCCGTCTCTCTATCCCTTTCATACCTCTCATCCCTCCATTCCTTCCACCCATCAGCCTATTCTCTTCCACCTTCTCCATCCACTCCTCACATATCAACCTGTTATTGCTCGTCCCTCTTACCCATCCAGCCTCCTCAACCTCTTTAAACACCAATCATCCATCCACAATTCCCACATCCTTTTTCATTCTCGACACAACACCAATCATCCATCCACAATTCCCACATCCTTTTTCATTCTCGACACCTTCACTACCAACACCACAACGCCCCACACCAGCTCCAGAGAGCACCATGCACACAGCACCCTTGTCCAACTCTCGTCCCACCCTCTCCCCCTACAACGAGATCTGGTTCCACGGCAGGATCAGCAGACCAAAGGTGCGGTATCCCGTTCGGAAATACTGCAATCCATTCATCTTTGCTATGTTTCCCTCCTTGCAATGCTTCAGAAATTCCTGTTTGAATTGAATTGATTATTTTTGGAAATAACTTGGTTGTTATTGCTTTTGAAACTCCATAACAATGTCATGATGCGTTTCCATGCCACGCAATATTACACAATGATCCCTCACAACCACGTCTCACACCCTAAATCAAAATCCCCAAAAAACCGGAAGACAAAAATTCCGACTCAAAACGCAATGTTTTTCCACCTCCAGCACCCACTTCAGCCACCCCAGCCAAAACACCCTGTCACTCCCAACACCCAAAAACTCCACCAAAACACTCACCCAACCAACCCCAGGCGGAAGAGTTGTTGCACAGACCCGGGGACTTCCTGGTACGCGAGAGTCCCAACAGTCCAGGCCAGTTCGTGCTCAGTGGTCGTCAAGGAGCCTCCTCCAAACACCTTCTTCTCGTCGACCCCGAGGGAAAGGTGCGTGAGTAGGTGGATGGGTGGGTGTGCTGAGGGGTGTGAACAATTGGGGATGGGGTGAGGAGGGATGAATGGGGATTGTTGGAGGTTTTGCTTGGTGGGATTTGTAAGTGGGTGGGTGGGTTGACGGCAAAATGATTGGGGTGAAGTGAAGGGGTGAAGTATTTATACCCCTCACTATTCAACCACCCACTCATCCCATCCATCCACCCATCTATTGATTAATTTTCTCATCCATCTATCCATCCATGCACTCATCCATGCATTCATCCATCCACCCATCTATCCACCCATCCATCCACACACGCACCAGGTCCGAACAAAAGACCAGCTCTTCAACAGCGTCAGTCACCTTGTCAACTACCACCTCTACAATCAAATCCCCATCATCTCCAACGACAGCCAACTCCTTCTCATCAACCCCATCCACTGCACCATCCTTCACAACTGACTCCTGCTGGAGGTTGCATGGGTGGGTTGATGGATGGAACATAGATGGATGGGTGGATGAGTGGAAGTCCGGATGGATGGATGGATGGATGGATGTCTGGGTTGGCGTCTAGGTGGATGGGTGGGTGAATAGATGGGTTGGGTGAGTAAATGGATACGTAGTTCTAATAAAGGATGAGATTGGATGAATGAGGAGAGATGCGTGTGGCGAATGGATGGATGGATTGAAGGAATGGGGGGAAATGAATGAGTGCGAATGGTTAACAGTAGTGCTTTCACCCCATCTTCTCTCGGGACCTTCACGAAGTGAAATTCACAAAGTAACTTAACTGTAACTTAATGATGGAAAGCTTATTTAACGACTCAACACCCACATATAATCATTAAGATGTTTATTAATCTTTAATATTAAATTATTATTAATCATTTTCCAATTATCCTGTTATTAATAATTATTATCTTATATCATATTTCAATTATCTTCCTAATTACTTCAATCTTCTCTCATTATAATTTCATTAATATCACTTTAGTGCTTCATACGACTACCTAGATTCGCGCTGGCTTTTCACTCTAACTGATATCTTTGTACTGCATCTGTGTTTGTGTGCGTGTGTTTTCATGTTTATGTTTGGTTGTGTGCGTGTGTTTTTATGTTTATGTGTGGCTGTGTGGTTGTGTGTGTGTTTTTGTATGTTTGTGAGTGTGTTTGTATGTATGTGTATGTTAGTGTGTTTGTCAATGTGATATTCTTACAAGCCAATCATCGTTGACTGCTCCTCCCCACTGATTGTTGTCACTCACTCAGCAACGTGTTACTTCTGTCTCCTGGTACCTTCATCAACCACACGAATGTTTCTTCTCTGTGGTAACGTCATCTTAGGACTGTAACGTCATTTTTTGTTTTTTTCACGTAAGTTGTCCCATAGTGAAGGTCTTCAACTTTCTTTCTTTTTTTTTTTCTTTTTTTCTTTCTTTTTTTTAAATTTTTTTCTTTTTTCTTCTTTTTGTTTTTCTTTTCATTTTTTTCATCATTTTCTAATTTCTCTTTCTTCATTTGCCTGCCTTCCCTCCCCTCTTCTCTCTATCAACGCGACGTCTCTTCATCTCTTTCGCTAGTGCTTTGGTAGTGGTAGTGGCTACGCATTTTCATTTATTTTTATTCTCAATATAATTTTTATTTCTATTCTGTCTATTTTTTTATTTATAAATAAATTTTTTCTATTTTTAAGTATAATATTTATTATTAATTTCACATTTTTAATAACAAAATTTTTATAGGTTCATTGCTATCAACACCAACATTTTACTTCAAGCCACAACCTACATGTTCCTTATATAGCGCTTACTTTGTTGGTCAAAAGTGCATGAGGTGGTGCTTGAAGCTTCTGTGGTGTGGTCCAGTTTTGTATGTTTTTGTATTGTTTGTATGTTTCTGTAATGTTTGTAAATTTTGTACACGGGTGTATTTTAATTAAATGATTTTTCATGTTTTGTATGTTTTTTTAATGTTTTTTATGTTGATTCGCTGTTTGTATCTTTCGAGTTTATACATTGAACAAAGCCTAGTTGATGGCTAGTCATCTCAACAAGCTTACGTTCAATCTTCATCCATCTCTTTTTGTATTCTTTTAATCGTTTTTTTATTTTCATTTTTCTTCTTTTTTTTTCAATTTTTTTTTCGATTTATTTTTCACACTCCACCCATCTTCACGCGTTTGTTTGCGCAACGCTCGGCGCTTTAACGGCTTGCCTTGACGCTTCACAAATCAGATTTATTATTATTATTTTTTTTATTATTGTTGTTGTTATAATAATAATAATAATAATAATAATAATAATAATAATAATAATAATAATTTTTATTTTCATCATGTTCTTGTTGCATCGCCTTTGCTCCCTCTTTGATCTCTTCAAACCTCACCTGCTCTCCCACATCACCACCGCCTCCTCTTTCCTCCACCTTCTTCACCTTGTTCACCTCGCCTCATAAACTTTCTTTTACACTTCTTTACATTTTTACATTTACTTCTTTACATCATTTAAACTTACATTCTTTACAATTCTTTATTTACATTTACATTATTTACACCTTTCAAACTTCAGTTTAACTAATTTACAATGAAATATTTTTATCATGTTTTTACATCACATCTTTCGGTTCAGTAATGATTTTTCTGTGTTCACTCCAAGCAATCTTCCCTTCCTTGCAGTTTATTTCATCATGTTCATTCAAGAACCTTACCTTCAAAAGATTTTTCTATTTTATTATTTCATGGTTTAAAATATTCTATTCATGTACTTTTAATATTTAAATAATTTTTATTATTTGTTTATTGTTTCGAAAATTATAAATAATTTTTTAATTTTTAAATATTCCATTTTCAATCATTTTCATTTTAGATCGATTTTCCAATTTTGGAATCGCTTTTTCAGTGAAAAAATTATTTTATTTTTTAAAAATCTTCTCCCATATGTAGCTTCTTCTTCTTCTTCTTTTGTTCACACCGCCACTGTGAGCCTCTTTTCCAAAGTGTTGGTGACCAACTCCGTGAAGCCTCGCCATGTTTGTTCAGTTTACAACAATTTCAGTCCTTCCCAAGCTTCTAAACTTCATTCATCCATTCATTCATCCATTCATTCATCCATTCATTCATCCATTCATTCATCCATTCATTCATCCATCCATTCATTCATTCGTTCATTCATCCATCTATTCATTCATTCATCCATCCATTCATCCATCCATTCATTCATTCATTCACCTCTTCAACTTTCACTTATTTATTCACTCAATTTAATTTAATTTTTATTTAATCAGTTTTTATAACTTATTCATTTATTACACCTTTTAAAGTACATTCATTCGTTTCAGAGTACATTCATTCGTTTCAGCTTTTCAATCCAATCATTTCACTTTTATTCGTCGTATTTAATTAAAACTTTATTGCGACATGAAATGTCTTTCGAAGCGCCATTAAACTTAAGAGTAACATTTTTGTGTGAGTGTGTGTGTGTGTGTGTGTGTGTTTGTGTGTGTGTGTGTGTGTGTGTGTGTGTGTGTGTGTGTGTGTGTGTGTGTGTTTGTGTGTGTGTGTGTGTGTGTGTGTGTGTGTGTGTGTGTGTGTGTGTGTGTGTGTGTGTGTGTGTGTGTGTTTGTGTGTGTTTGTGTGAGTGTGAGTGTGTATTCACGTGTATATATATGTGTTTACAGCACACTGATCACACAGACGTTTAATGTTGAAACAACAGGCATCGTAAAATGTTTCTTACAACCTTCGTTCATTAACTTTTTTAATTCTTATTTATTTTCGTTTTTACAAGGAAATCGTGTTGCATTATTAATAATAATATGCAAGAGTTCTTCAATGGAGGATGCTTGAAGTTGCCGAATGACAGCTTGTTGCTGTCCCATTCACTAATCCCCCCACCCCCCCCCCCCCCCATACTCTTCTTTTGTGTTGCGCCATCGATCCTGAGGCCCCTACTACACTTCTATGGGCACTCAAACAACAATTTTGATTTTATTTTCAAATTTTTTTAAATTCGTATTTACATTGACAAACAAACCAATAAAAGGACGCAACACGTGATTTAGCGCCTTCCAAAGAATGATTTACAAAGCGGATTACACGACCATGACACCATTCATCATGCCGGCATAAATAAAGAATTTCATATTGGAATACGTTCATTGGTGGGAGGCAAGTTACAAATTGAAAATAAATTTTCGAAAAAAAAGCTTTGAATTCAATAACCTAGCGTTGGAACAAGTGGGTAAGTTCATAAATAGCGTTTACGAAGTCTCCTTTGATTTTTTACAATTAAATGAAGCGCTTCAATGCCTTCTCTCCAGCACAATCTCGTAGGCTCTGGGCCTCATAACGTCGCCAAACTGCTCCACCACCTCGTCTTCTTCTTCCTCTTCCTCGTCTTTCTCATCTCCCTCCTCCCCTTCCTCCTCTTCCTCCCTACCACTACCACCATCTTGCTTCACACCATCACCATTAACACCACTCTCCATTACACCACCATAACCACCCTTCTGAATTTTGTACGTTAGAGAAGCCATCCACTTATTTTCAAGGACATACCTGAGAATGGTCCATATGTTCCGGACCATTCGATAGAAGCTTCTCAGCAAGAAGCTATCCTTGTACAGGCCGTGGTGGGCCGTGGATGCCGACTTGAGTTTACTTTTATCCTTTGACCTAACTCCACTTTTATTCTTTGACCTAAATTCACTTTTATCTGTTGACCTAAGTTCACTTTTCATTTTCTGTGAATCCTTCTTCATGTGAAGTTTGAAGTGCCACAGGATGTTAGCGAACACGAGGAAGTTGAAGACCTTGGCTAGGGGCTCTCCTACACACCTCCTCTTGCCCACCCCGAATGGGTAAAACTTTTCCTCCTTGCACAAGGAGACCGGACATCGTGGTGTGTGGGATGAATGGATGCCAGGTGGCTTGGAGGCTGTGGAGTTTGCGGAGGGGTGAGATGTTGTGAAGAAGGTTGTCGAGGTGTTAGAAGGGTCGGCATGCTGTTGGACGGAGGAAGAGAATGTGGAAGGTTGGTTATAGGCGAGATGCCTCTCAGGGATGAAGAGGTGAGGGTCTTCCCACACGGTGGAGTCTCTACCTACAGACCACAGATTGGGGAAGAGGAGAGTGTTCTTGGAAAAGGAAATACCACAAGCCTTGAAGTCATCGGTGGAGTAGTGGGGAAGGGCGAAAGGAACCACGGTCCAACACCTCAAAGACTCCAGCCTGCACGCCTCTGTGTAGGGGAGGTGAAGTCGATCGTCATACTCAATGATGGTGGTGGCTGTGTGTTTGGTAGTGGCTGTGTGGCTGGTAGTGGCTGTGTGGTTGGTGGTGGCTGTGTGGTTGATGGTGGCTGTGTGGTTAGTGGTGGTTTTTTGGTCATTGGTGGCTTTTTCGTTGGTGGCTGCATTGTAGTGGGCGGCCTTGGAGGCTGTTTTGTGAGCCATGTATTCATCAAGCTCCTGATGCACTAAGCGTTGAACCTTTTGATTTTTGGCCATGTGTCTGAAAAGCCAAAGAAGAGAAGCAGTGGAAGTTTCACTGCCAGCCGAGAGGAACTCTGAAGGGAGACTCAAGAAATGGTTCTTGTGCAGTTGCGAGCCATCCTCCAGAGTGCATTCGTCCTCATTGAGGAGGAAAAGACCTTCAACCTCCAGTAACATTGCCTCTTGTAAGCAAGAAGCCTCAGAGTGTGAGTGTTTCAAGAAGGTTTTTTCCACCTTGTCCTTCATCTCGTAGTGGCATTGCATGAGGTGGTCCATGCGTCGGATGTGTTGCTTCTCTTTGTGTCTCAGCAGCGGACGCAAGTAGAAGGAGAGAAAGTCCAGGTTGTTGCCCATGGCGAACATGTCGGTGCCTGGGTTAGGTTCCAGAAGAATCCTCATGAAAGCTTCATTGTCCTGCAGAAACTCTTCCTTGCCGTAGCATAAGGAGTAGATGAACGAACTGACAGTCTCTGCTAGGTCCAACAGCGGATCAAACGCCTTGCCACACTCCACTCTCGCCATCCACCTTTCCACCAGCGTCTGCGTTTGACGCTCAGCCAATTCAGCCACCAGACCCGAAGAAACAAATCCGTTGACCACCCGACTGAGCACCCTCCTTTGCAGCTGGCACACGTGGTCGAAGGGTTGGAAGGAAAGGCTCTTGTTGTGGCTGTAGTGTTTGTAAGAGCGGAAGGGAGGTCGAGAAGAAGCCGATTTTCCTTGCTTCAGGAAAACCTCTTTGCAAGCCTTGTACCCATTTACTACCTCAGCCTTCCAACTGCCCAGCTGCAATTTGACGACCTTTCCGTAGCTTTCACTGAGGTGGCTGATGTTGCGGTGGGGCAAATCTCCGAGATCTTCCAGGTTGCCAAAGATTGGAATGCCATCAGGACCTCTTTGTTGTGGCTGTTTTTTCTCTGGTTGTGCCTGTTCTTTGTGAGCTTTGTGTGGTTGTGCCTGTTCTTTGTGAGCTTTGTGTGGTTGTGCCTGTTCTTTGTGAGCTTCGTGTGGTTGTGCCTGTTCTTTGTGAGCTTCGTGTGGTTGTGCCTGTTCTTTGTGAGCTTTGTGTGGTTGTGCCTGTTCTTTGTGAGCTTCGTGTGGTTGTGATTGTTTTTGAAGATCTTTTTGAGGTTGCTTTTGTTCTTCAAGCTTTATTTGTAGTTTTGTCTTTTGTGATGGGTCTTTCTGCAAGTGTAGCTTTTGTGGGAGGTCTTTCCGCAGTTTGATCTGATCCAATGGCTCCCTTTGAGACCCTGGTGACAGAAGTGGAATGTCTGGAACTTCAATGGTCTCTGTTGCCTGGTGTTCCCACGAGTTCATCGTTCCTGCAAAAGATCATACGGTGTGGTGTGGTGAAGAGTGTGTGTTGTGGTGTGGTGTGGTATAGAGTGTGTGTTGTGGTGTGGTATAGAGTGTGTGTTGTGGTGTGGTGTGTTGAAGAGGGTGTGTTGTGGTGTGGTTAAAAGTGTGTGATGGTGTGGTGAATGTGTTTTATTAAGTTGGCCATTCAATTTTATTCAACTTTTTCTAACAGACTCTCAGTGAGTGCTCTTCTTCATTGAAAAGATGAAATATTTTCAGGAAAGGCCCAAAAAAAGTTCGTTTTTCAAAACCTCTATTTCTCGAAGGTTTTATTCTTCAACACAGTGAGCGGGCAACAAGTTTTACGCCGTGTTTTGAGGGTGTTTCAATGGATGGCAGTGGCTTTATAGACGTTGAAGAATCCTTGATATTGTCAACCTGATGTTTTGTTTAGCTCGAAAGCAACTTTAACTTCAAATTCGATGCTTCGGAAATGATAGGGGTGCGTGTGTTCAGTATCAAAACCCGAATTTATCTAGGAGCTAGAAGCCGAGTGCATAGGAGGGTCGCAGTGGGTTCGAAAACGTGCAAGGCCTTACGTAAGACCTTATGACATCACCTTTAAAGTGCCTTCAAGGTTGTGTTTCACGTACGAAAAGCTTTTCTAGTTTAATGAAACAGCTATTTATTAAACTCCGCAAAAAAGCTGCGTGAAGAATTTTTGAAATGTTATCCGAAAATTGGCGTGTTTGTTGCGATGTGTACCAGGCATGGCTCACATCCACTGAGTTCCTCCTCCCTTATAACCATCACTTCTCACCTGCAGCAACCCACTGAGGAACAAGGGTGAACATGATGCAACAAAATCGTCACTTTTAGTGCCAAAAAATTTTTTTTTATAAACTTTCGAACTTGACTCAATGTTTTGAATCTTTTTAATGTTTCGCAGTGCTCAAAGTTTCACACAGGGTCGAGATATTCAACAGGCCTTTGACTGAGCTTCCCCTTTTTGGCTCGTTGCATTTTTGTTTTACAATCTGAAAGATAAAAAAAACTTTGAGATTCTTTAAAAACTTTTGAATTTAATTTTTTGTTTTTTTTAACGAACCAAGCAAGAAGCCAAAGTGGCCACTTATCACCCCCCTATCGGCCTTAATCCCTTCCGATCGTGTTCCCCTCCACAAGCATCGATACAACGCTTCAGTGCAAACGTTTGTATCCACGAAGATTCTTCCATTGGTGCCGCTACGTATGTTTCAAAGTTCAACGTTGCCGTACCCAACAAGCATGTGTACATAAAAAAACAAACACGTGCGAAACATCACACAGACACACAAACAAACGCACACATAAAAACACGCAAACAACACAAATACACACACACACACACACACACACACACACACACACACACACACACACACACACACACACACACACACACACACACACACACACACACACACACACACACACACACACACACACACACACACACACACACACACACACACACACACACACACACACACACACACACACACACACACACACACACACACACACACACACACACACACACACACACACACACACACACACACACATATACACACACACACACACACACAAAGACGCACAAAGACACTCACATATTGAAAAGAGTTTCAGACCACCTACTCCACACGAAGGCAAGACTTCCAAATGCTCTTAACAACTTCTCACAACGGCTGCAGCAGAGGGTAGACTGGGGTGGTGAGGATAAATTTGATGTTATACCTCCTCCCACTTGACCCTTGTTCCTCACGTAGCTGGGTGTCGGAGTGTGGTTGCGTTGTTATCACACACACACACACACACACACACACACACACACACACACACACACACACACACACACACACACACACACACACACACACACACACACACACACACACACACACACACACACACACACACACACACACACACACACACACACACACACACACACACACACACACACACACACACACACACACACACACACACACACACACACACACACACACACACACACACACACACACACACACACACACACACACACACACACACACACACACACACACACACACACACACACACACACACACACACACACACACACACACACACACACACACACACACACACACACACACACACACACACACACACACACACACACACACACACACACACACACACACACACACACACACACACACACACACACACACACACACACACACACACACACACACACACACACACACACACACACACACACACACACACACACACACACACACACACACACACACACACACACACACA
>OX387255.1:5651453-5658953 GCA_947562095.1 Branchellion lobata | reverse complement strand
TTGTGGCTGTTTGTGGATGTTTGTGAATGTTTGTGGATGTTTGTGGCTGTTTGTGGATGTTTGTGGATGTTTGTGGATGCTTGTGGATGTTTGTGGATGTTTGTGGATGTTTGTGGCTGTTTGTGGCTGTTTATGGATGCTTGTGGATGTTTGTGACTGTTTGTGGATGTTTGTGGATGTTTTTGGATGTTTGTGGATGTTCATACATTTCAATAAATTTTCATGAGCATGAACACTGCGGATCTCCGATGTTCAGAAACTCACGACCACTCCAATAGTCTATTGGATTAAAAAAAAATAATAATTTCAATAAGTGATTATTCAATAAATAAAAATATCTGAAAATAATATTAGTAATATTAAAAAAATGATAGCAATAATAATAAAAATAATAAATTAATAATAGCAATAATAATAATAATAATTAATTAATAGCAATATTAATAATAACTGATTAATAATAGCAATAATAATAATAACTGATTAATAATAGCAATAATAATAAAGAGTAAATAACAGCAATATGAATAAGAAATATTTAATAAAAACGGTTAAAGTTGAATAATTAAACAGAAATTTCCAAAACCATCTGTCTTTCGACCTGTTCAATAGACGGTTTATTTTTTTACTGAGATGATTCTTAAATAAATAATTAAATTATATTTAAAAATTTCAAGTTAAACAAAATTTTACTTGGGATAAATAATTTTTTAATTGGAAAATTTTTAATTGGGAATTTTTTTTAATTGGGAATTTTATTAATTGGGAATTTTTTTTAATTGGAATTTTATTAATTGGGAATTATTTTTAATTGAATTTTTTTTAATTTGAAATTTTTTTAATTGGAATTATTTTCAATTGTAACCATTTTTAATGGGCCACAATCATAATTTATGTGTTCTGGCCAGCGAGCCAATACATCACCAGACCACTCACACCTAATTAAACCGCTCGAGTATCAATGAAATTTGAAAAGTGGAGTGTTGTTGTTGTTGCTCGGGTTGTTGTTGTTGTTGTTGTTGTTGCTCGGGTTGTTGTTGTTGTTGTTGTTGTTGTTGGGAGGAGGAGGAGTATTGTGTTACAGATGAAACTTTTGAGCAATTTTGGAAGCTTTAATGGATTTTTAAAATTACCAAAAAACCTTTTTGGGCCTTTATAAGTTTTTTGATGAAATATGAAATTGCTTTTTGGAATAAATAAAAAATTGAAAAACCATGAACCATGAAAAGTGGTTTACAAAAAAAATGTTAAACAAATAATATTTTTTTAACAAAAAAAAATTTTCGATTTTTTTGTACACAAAAATTTTCTTAAAAGAAATTTTTTTATAATTTTTTAATGGTTTATTCAAGTAGAATTTTTTTACAAAATAGGGATTTCAAAACTAAAAACAAAAAAAAAATTTTTTTTCAAACAAAAAACATTTTATGCTGATATCAACTCCACATTCGCGCTAATAATTCAAACCATTCCAAGCTATTTTTAAAAATTACCACACTATTTCACGTCTCACCACGCAACATCTCACCACCACATCGCACCACACCACACCACACCACACCACACCACACCACACCACACCACACCATACCACACCACACCACACCACACCACACCACACCACGCCACACCACACCACACCACACCACACCTACAGACTTCAATAAAGAACAATTGTCTGTAATCAAAGCTACTCTACAATCCCCCTAATCAAAGGCTTGAAGCCCAGTCAATCTGCAGCCATGGAAACAACACCTTTTTCAGTTCCAGCCATCTTCTTCTTCTTCTTCCTCCTCTTTTCTTTCATTCTTTTCCACCCATCAGTTGTTCTTTCCATTTCACGCCATCATCATCATCATCATCATCATCATCATCATCATCATCATCATCTTCTTCTTTATCGTCTTCATCAAAATTCTAATCTTTCTCTTCCCTATCACATAAAACCTCATCTTCATCATTCACTACATCATCATCATCTTCATCATCATCACCCTCATCATCCTCATCATCTTCATCACCATCGTCTTCCTCGTCTTGCTCTTCATCACTACCTAATTTCTCAACATCATCACCATCCTCACAGTCATACTTCTCACCTTCATCTTCATCATCCTCCTTCTTCTTCTCGTCTTTCTCCTCATCATCATCTCATTCACTCGACCAATTCAAGCGCACAAAGACTAATACCCACCAACAACAAAGAGGTAAATGATGATAAAAAAGACAAAGAAAGAAACAAAAGGCCTGATGAAGGAAACAGGAAGACAAAGAGGTCTGTGGCATTGAAAATGAATAGAAAGATCCAAGTGGCTAGTAAGTGGATGGATGGATGGATGAGTGAATGGATGGGTAAATGGTTGGATGGATGGATGGATGAGTGGATGGATGGGTAAATGGTTGGGTGGATGGATGGATGAGTGGATGGATGGGTAAATGGTTGGGTGGATGGATGGATGAGTGGATGGATGGGTAAATGGTTGGGTGGATGGATGGATGAGTGGATGGATGGGTAAATGGTTGGGTGGATGGATGGATGAGTGGATGGATGGGTAAATGGTTGGGTGGATGGATGGATGAGTGGATGGATGGGTGAAAGGTTGGGTAGATGGATAATTGGATGGATGAATGGATGGTGAGTAGATGGATGAATGAGTGGAAGGATGGATGGATGGATGGAGGGTAGACGAATCGGTGAAGGATGAATGGATGGATAATTTAATGAATTGGAGTTTAGAATTACAATAACATTAGTGGTGTCTGCATTGTATGATATACACGAATGCGTCATAGTATGGCCTGATGAATGGCCGGCCGCATGTATGCGCGGATGAGCAGATAGATTGCGCAAGACAGATATGTAGATGGAGAGATAAAAAGACATAATCAAATGAAAGGGTTTTTATTGAAAAAGAAAACATTAATGCAACATTTTCAAGCAGGAACCCCTTATCACATCGGTAACAGCTTTTAAAGTTACTAACTGTTTGGCCATTGATTGTTGGCAGAGGCATCGGGTGCAGAAAAGATCGCATTACTATGCGTCTGCCTACATTGAAACTAAGAAAGATTAAATCATTTAAAAATTTGAAGTTTGATTTTTGCAACAAGACCACACAACACCAGTGCAACAACATAGTCTCACTGCTGCAAAACCACACCACAGAAACATCACAGCAACACCACAGCAACACCACAGCAACACCACAACACCACATCACAACAACACAGCATCACCACAACAACAAAAACGCCACACCACAACAACAACACCACAACAACAACGCCACAATACCACAGTAACAACACCACAACACCACAACAACAACGCCACAACACCACAGTAACAACACCACAACACCACAACAACAACGCCACAACACCACAGTAACAACACCACAACGCCACAACACCACAACAACAACGCCACAACACCACAACACCACAACAACAACGCCACGAAACCTTGAGTTCCACGCCCTCCTTGCGGTTGTTGGAGCATCCAAGTTGGGGTTGACTGCCTGCCTGGAATGCCTGAGAACGCCTGTTTGCTTCCGAGCCACTCAGTCGCTTCCTTCACTTCAATCTTTTCTTCTCCCTTTCCCACGTCATTTTTTATTTATATTTTAAACTTTATTTTCTTATTATTTTAAATTCTTTTTTTTCCTCTTTTTCTTTTTTTCTTTTTTTTTCTTTTTATTTATTTTTTCTTCTTCCTCATTCGTCTACACCGATACTCCTCTTTTTATTTCACCAACTTCCTCCTTCCTCCCCCATGGACTCCAAGCCACATTCAGCAACACAAACAATCTCTTCCGACTCCATGAGTTTCCAGGCGTGAATGAAGTCACCACCACGTGATTGAAGAGACGCGTGCTGATTGGTTGATCAGTCACGTATTGTGGACACCTCAAAAGCTATAAATATATTCTTGCCGTTTCAAAGAAGAAAAAAACCAAGAAATGAGTGGGATGGTTTTTATAAGATTTTTGAAGGGGGAAGAGGGGGGGAATGGGGAAGGATGGAGGAAGATGGAAAAAGATGGAGAAGGATGGAAGAGGATGGAAGAAGATGGAGAAGGATAGAGAATGATGGAAAAGGATAGAGAAGGATGGAAAAGGATGGGAGAGGATGGAAGAGGATAGTGAAGATATAAAAAATACCTTTCAAATCTCTTCTTTCTTAAGAACCTCTGTTGTAAGCAGTCTGAAAGTCGCGATGGTTGAAAACTTCATGTTTTTTGAGTTTTTATTTGAAAACTTTAATCTCTGATGAATCTCTTTGAGAGCCCAGCTCAACACACGGAAGGAAACCTGATAAATAAAAATCTTTTATGCAAACCGTTGTCATCATAATTTTTTTTGAATATAATAAAGTTTTCATTTCGAGAACTTGAGAAGCAAAAATTTCAGCGAAGTATTCAACTTTTGCGCAAAAGTCGACCTGGCTTGATGGAGGTTGTGTGTCATGATGTATGAAATCTTTGAAGAGTTGCTTATGAACAAAAGTATTTTAATGACAAAAAAAACTTAAAGTTCAAAAATGAATAATTTCATCTCGAAAAACATTAAAAAAGTTTATTTTTTAGTTTTTATTTTAGTTTTTTTCAAAACTTGTTTTATAAAAAAAACTCCAGGCAAAATAGATTTTTCACGAAAAAAAATTCTTTAAAAAATATTTCACGAAAATTTTTTTTTTCAAAATATTTTCAGAAAAATGTGTTTCATCAAGTTTGAAGCGAGTATTTCGGCGCATATTGATGCTTTGAGTGTTGCAGACAGAAGGAGGTGATGATGGAAGGATGTGTGTTGATGGGGTGGGGTGGTGGCTGTAGTAGTAGTGGCTGTAGTAGTAGTGGCTGTAGTATTAGCGTTTGTAGTAGTAGTGGCTGTAGTAGTAGTGGCTGTAGTAGTAGTGGCTGTAGTAGTAGTGGCTGTAGTAGTAGTGGTTGTAGTACTGGTGGTTGTAGTGGTAGTGGTTGTAGTGTTGGTGGCTGTAGCGGTTGTAGTTGTGATGATAGTTGTAGTGATGGTGGTGGTTGTAGTGATGGCTGTCTTGTTATTAAAAAGTGATGGTTATGGGGGTGGTGTGGTTGATGATGGGTGATTGAGGGGATGGTGAGATCAACAATGGTTGGTCTTTGCCATCGTGGGATTAATAAAAGATTTGGTGGTTGTAGTGGGAAAAGATCAATGTGGCAGCGACATTCAGTGAAAATACTTCGGTTTCGATGATGGGTGAGAAGAATGAGAATGGTGTTGCGAAAACGGTGAAAAAACATTGTGGTGGAAAAGATAGGGGCGGAAAGTATAGTGGTGGTGGAACTGTGGCGGAGTGTCGAAGGTGCAGTGGTAGAAAGCTGGTGATTCGAAAATATATCTGGATTTCTTCACGAATGAAAAATAGAGGAGACTGAAAAGACTGAGTGGGTTTAATCGAAAAGATAGTGTGGTTGGAAAGATAGTCTAGTTATACTAGTAGTTTAAAAATATAGGTGGTGTAGTGATAAAGGTAGGAGATAGGTAGTGTAGTGATAAAGGTAGGAGATAGGTAGTGTAGTGATAAAGGTAGGTAAGGAGAGATTAAAGTTGCGGAAGAAAGAAGGGAGTTAAGGGAATAAGTTAGAGAGAAAGTAAGTAGGGTGGAATGAAGGGGGGTGGAGGTAGAGGATGAATCAAACAGAAAGAGGTGGTGGGAGATGCAGTTGAAAAGATGAGGCAGTTAAGGCAGGTGCTGATGTTCACACCTCGGCGTTATGGAGGCGTTCACACTCCACTCTCCTCTGTCTTCCTCGCCATATCTCATTCGCATCTCCATCCCTCACAGTGTTTACTGTTTTTTTATTATATTTTTATGATTATTTTTAATGATATTTTTTTAATAATAATTTCGTTATTGATCTATTTATAGCCACTTTGTTTTCTTTTGTTTTCACCATATTTAAATAAAAAATTATTTTTTATTTTCATCCTGTTATATCTCAAATGCCTCTTTTCATTGATTTATCTTTACGAATCAATTTACAATAGTTTTTTTTTCAAGGTTTGAATTATTTAAAAAAAAAATTCCGTTTTTTTCATTTGATTTTTTCGGCATCGGCTCTATAAATGTTTCGCCTTTGTTGTAGACAAAGAAGATATTAGGAGTGGAATGATGGCAGCAGACGTCGGATGGGTGCTTTATGACAATAAACAAAGCCGATTGAGGGGTGGTTAAGGCAATGAAAGGAACATTAAAAGCATTTAAAAGCGTTTAAAAATCAATTTAAAACAATAAAGATTATTTTAAAAAAATAATGTTTGGAATCCGAAAGAAAATGTTTGAAATATTTTATAAAAAGTGGAATAAGATTGGAAGAAAAGTATAATCATGAAATGGAATTGTATGAAATAATTGAAAAATAATTTTAATATAGAAACTAGGAAAAAGAATAAAAAGTAAATAAAAAGACGAGAGCTAAAAAAGAAGGTGGAGAGGAAAGAGTGAGAGAGAAATTTGAGTGAGAATTTATTTTGATGCGGTTCAGTGGGTGGTTGGATGGTTGGATGGATGGGTGGTTGGATGGGTGGGTGGTTGGATGGGTGGGTGGTTGGATGGTTGGATGGGTGGTTGAATGTTTGGGTGGTTGGATGGGTGGTTGGATGGGCGGCTGGATGGTTGGATGGATGGGTGGTTGGATGGGTGGGTGGTTGGATGGTTGGATGGGTGGTTGAATGTTTGGGTGGTTGGATGGGTGGTTGGATGGGCGGCTGGATGGTTGGGTGGGTGGGTGGTTGGATGGGTGGGTGGTTGGATGGTTGGATGGGTGGTTGGATGTTTGGGTGGTTGGATGGGTGGTTGGATGGGTGGTTGGATGGGCGGCTGGATGGTTGGGTGGGTGGTTGGATGGTTGGTTGGATGGTTGGGTGGCTGAATGGTTGGTGGGTGGTTGGATGGGTGGTTGGATGGGTGGTTGGATGGGTGGTTGGATGGGTGGTTGGATGGGTGGTTGGATGGTTGGGTAGATGCTTGAGTGGATGGGTGGTTGGGTGGTTGAGTGGCTAGATATCTGAGTGGGTGGTTGGATGGTTGGGTGGGTGGGTGGTTGGACGGTTGGGTGGGTGGGTGGATGGTTGGATGGTTGGGTAGTTGGATGGTTGGGTGGATGGGTGGGTGAATAGATGGTTGGATGGATGGGTGGGTGGGTAGTTGGTTGAATGACTGGGTGGGGGGCTGGATGGTTGGATGATGAGTGAGTAGATGGTTGGGTGGATGGGTGGGTGAATGGATGGTTGGGTAGAAGAATGGATGAAGAATGGAGAAAAGAATAGATGGGAAAATAGATAAGAGAATGGATGGATGAATGGATGAATGGGAGGATGGATGGATGGAGAATGGGTAGATGGAGGATGAATGGATGAGAAGATAAATGGATAGAAGATGGGTGGATGAAAGAATGGAGGATGAATGGATGGGAGGATAGATGAATGATAAGATGGATGTATGAAAAAATGGATAGAT
>OX387255.1:5613953-5646453 GCA_947562095.1 Branchellion lobata | reverse complement strand
CAACTCATTCATCCATCCTTCCTCAACTCATCCACCCATCCCTTCCTCAACTCATCCACCCATCCTTTTTCAACTCATCCACCCATCCTTACTTCAACTCATCCACCCATCCTTCCTTCAACTCATCCATCCATCCCCTCCTCAACTCATCCACCCATCTTTCCTCAACTCATCCACCCATCCTTTTTCAACTCATTCACTCATCCTTTCTCAACTCATCCACCCATCCTTCCTCAACTCATCCACCCATCCTTTTTCAACTCATCCACCCATCCTTCCTCAACTCATCCACCCATCCTTCCTCAACTCATCCACCCATCCCTTCCTCAACTCATCCACCCATCCCTTCCTCAACTCATCCATCCATCCTTCCTTTAACTCATCCACTCTTCAACTCTTCAATCCATCAATGTAGTCTTTTCCAGGATACCTCCAAATCCTTCCATCTTGACCCTCCCAGGAAATGTACATTATTTTATTTATTTCGTTAAAAAGTATGATAAAAACGATAAGCTTTAAGTTATGTATGTAGTAGTAATAATAATAATAATAATAATAATAATAATAATAATAATAGAAATAATAATAATAATAATAGAAATAATAATAATAATAATAATAATAATAATAATAATAATAATAATAATAATAATAATAATAATAATAATAATAATAATAATAATAATAATAATAATAATAATAATAATAATAATAATAATAATAATAATAATAATAATAATAATA
Source organism: Branchellion lobata (assembly GCA_947562095.1). NCBI lineage: Eukaryota > Metazoa > Annelida > Clitellata > Hirudinida > Piscicolidae > Branchellion > Branchellion lobata. The sequence goes on along the minus strand of OX387255.1, from coordinate 5,645,709 downwards.
ATAATAAAAATAAAAATAATAATAATAATAATAATAATAATAATAATAATAATAATAATAATAATAATAATAATAATAATAATAATAATAATAATAATAATAATAATAATAATAATAATAATAATAATAATAATAATAATAATAATAATAATAATAATAATAATAATAATAATAATAATAATAATAATAATAATAATAATAATAATAATAATAATAATAATAATAATAATAATAATAATAATAATAATAATAATAATAATAATAATAATAATAATAATAATAATAATAATAATAATAATAATAATAATAATAATAATAATAATAATAATAATAATAATAATAATAATAATAATAATAATAATAATAATAATAATAATAATAATAATAATAATAATAATAATAATAATAATAATAATAATAATAATAATAATAATAATAATAATAATAATAATAATAATAATAATAATAATAATAATAATAATAATAATAATAATAATAATAATAATAATAATAATAATAATAATAATAATAATAATAATAATAATAATAATAAATCCAGTTTGTGAAGCGCCAAAGCAAGGAACTGATGCACATAAAAGGTTCATATTTAATGAAAGGTATAACAAGTTGAAGGATAGAAAATGAATGAAAATGAATGAGTGAGTGTACAGCATGTTGTAGCGCACAGTTTTTAAACCAGGCTGCTTCAGAGGCGCTTAAAAAAATTAAAGTATGAGAGTATGGAAGATGTGGGGGTTGTGAGCGTTGTTGAGTTCCCACGAGTATAAAGGGTTGAACTTGTGGGAATCTTTGCCTTGATGGTGGTTGGAGCTGATGGATGGGGTTGGATGGATTGACGGACGGATGTGAATGAATGGATGGATGAGTGGATAAGTAGATGTATGGATGCTTGGGTGATTGGGTTCGTAAATTAAATAAAATTTAAGAATGAAGGGATAAGATAAGGAAGGTGAGAGAAGATGATTATTGAAGGAAGTTGAAAAAAGTTAGTTGTCGGAAGTAGGGAAAAGATAGATGGATGAGAAGATGAAGACAGAAAAAAGAAAGAAAAAATAGATGGATGAGTCAATTTTGGAAAAAGAAATTAAAGAAAGAAGAGTATGAATTAAAAACAAAGGAAGGAGGGAAAAAATGGATGGATGGGAGGAAGGAGTGAAAGAAAGGATAGAAGGAAAGATAGAGTGAAAAAACGGATGAAAGGAAGGAGGGAGGAAAGAAAGGATGGATGGAAGAAAGGAAGAAAAGACGGATGGATGGAAGAAAGGATGGCATAAGGTCAGAGATGCAAACGGGAGCCGCCAGGCATACGCAAGAGGTGGAAAAGTGCCATATAAGAAATGGAGGAAGGAGTGAAGAGTGAATTCAATTTACGAATGAATCATTGAAGGATGGAGTTTGTGGAAGAGTTTACGCTAGGCTGCTTGGCATGGAGGCTGATTTGATGGGATAGTAGGAGGACTCTGAGAGCTGCAAGGAGGTTGAAGAGATTGATGGGGATGCATTAAACAGTTTATACTGAAATCCCGCTACTCTCGAACTAAACGCTATAAATAACAGTTCTGAAGTGGGTGATGATGATGAGGAAGAAGAAGGGGAAGAGGAGGATGGTGATGATGATGGTGGTGGTGATGATGATGATGATGATGATGATGATGATGATGATGATGATGATGATGATGATGATGATGATGATGATGATGATGATGATGATGATGATGATGATGATGATGATGATGATGATGATGATGATGATGATGATGTTGATGATGATGATGATGATGATGATGATGATGATGATGATGATGATGATGATGATGATGATGATGATGATGATGATGATGATGATGATGACGACAACGACGATGATGTTTATGCCAGGTCTCAAGAGCCTACAGAGACACCACTCCTTCAACTCTTCCTTCCGCCCAACTGCTGCCAAAAGGAGCAAGTTCATCGTCACCACCATCCTCGTGAGTCCCTTGTTTGTCTTTGTCAGTTCTTCTTTCCTTTGTTCTCCACTCTTTCATCACATCCTTCCTTCTTTGTTCTCTGTTTTTCACCAGGTTTGTTGTTTTTTGTTCACTGTTATGTTTTTTCTTTCACTCAAGTATTTCTTTTGTTTACTCCTGCTATATCTTTCTTTGTTTTTTTCCACCAGAGTTTTATGTTTTTGGTTTTCTTTGTTCACAGGTTTCTCCAACCGCCACTCGTTTTTTGTGCTTTGTTGTTCTCACTGACGAGTATTTTTATTGTTTTTTTATACTTTCTTCTTCAATGCTACAATACAATAGGAATAGCAAGAAGACAATACAACCAATAGCAGCTTTAAAGTGACGTTACAGCCTCGTGACTTCAAAATTGTACGATAAGAACGATGGAAGAGGTGTTCACATGCTATGTTGTTCCTAAGAACTACGATGTTCGTGTAGTTCAAAATGTCACGTTGTTCATGTTGTTTGTGTTTGTGTTGTTCTTGTTGTTTGTGTTTGTGTTGTTCTTGTTGTTTGTGTTTTTGATGTTCTTGTTGTTTGTGTTTGTGTTGTTTTTGTTTGTATTGTTCATGTTGTGTTTGTGTTGTTCTTGTTGTTTGCGTTTGTGTTGTTTTTGTTTGTGCTGTTCAGCTTGTATTTGTGTTGTTCATGTTGTGTTTGTGTTTAGTTATAATGACCATATGTTCAGGTTGTTTATAATGACCATATGTTTTTGTTGTTTATCACGTTCGTGCCATTCATCACTATCGTATCTACCGCTTGTTTATTATTAGCAAGTTACTCCTCAGCGCTATCACAACCGCTGTTGTACTTTTTTTTTGAATAAATTTCTTTATTTTATTATTCATTTCCATCAGAGGACTTCGTCAACCTGTTTTTTAACACATTCCACTTTTTACAAAAAGAAATCTCTCCCAAACGCCTTCCTTCACACCTTCTTTTTCAGCACTCCATTTCTGCCGCATCCTTCTACGGAACTGTCTTACCAAACAGACTTTTTAAACACCCCATCAAACACTCATCACCCACACCTAAACCGCCCTTGCAGACCCTTCTTCTGAACACCTCACCTCATTTGTACCCTCCATCCCAGGCAAACACCCAACTTCAAATCAAACAACCACCTCAAGCAAACGCCCTCAAACCCCCTTTTTTTATTTATAACCTTCACCCCCCATCAACCACCCAGCCCTTACTATCAAGAGATTTCACACAAAAACACCTACCCTTCCACTCTAAAACACCCTTTCCAGCCCACCCTTTCCCAACCACCTCTTTCCACCCACCCTTTTACATCCACCCCTTCCCACCCACCCCTTCCCACCCACCCCTTCCCACCCAACCTTTCCCACCCACCCCTCAGGACCCCCCCTTCGTGATGTTGAGGCAGGATGGATACTATATCACAGGCAACGACCGCTTCGAAGGCTTCCTTGTTGACCTCCTCAAACACCTTGCCGCCAATTTAGCCTTTGACTTTGAAATCAGACTGGCAAGAGACAGCAAGTCTGGCGATCTTTACATGGGGAAGTACTGGGACGGCACTATCGGAGAGGTGCATAGAGAGGTGGGTGGGTCTGTTGTGAAGTGGGTGGGTCTGTTGTAGGGTGGGTCTGTTGTGGAGTGGGTGGGTCTGTTGTAGGGTGGGTCTGTTTTGGGGTGGGTGGGTCTGTTGTGGGGTAGATAGGTCTGTTGTGGGATAGATAGGTCTGTTGTGGGGTTGGTGAGTCTGTTGTGGAGTGGATCTGTTGTGGGGTGGGTCTGTTGTGGAGTGGGTGGGTCTGTTGTGAAGTGGATCTGTTGTGGGGTGGGTGGGTCTGTTGTGGGGTAGGTGGGTTTGTTATGGGGTTTCTTAGAGTTTTATGGGGTTTGTGGTTAGTGATCTGGTAGTTGGAGGGTTTTGGTGGTGGGCATTGTGTTTTTATTGTGGGGGATTGGTGGGTGGTTTAATTCGTTCAATATCTAGGTAGTTGAGGGTTTGGTTGGTGGTGAGTTGATTGGTTAGTGGTTTGTGAATGATGATGGTGGGTGATGGTGGGTAAACAGTGGGTGGATGATGGATGGATTGACAGTGAGTGGTTGGTTGGTGGGTAATGAATAAGTGATGAACGGTAGGTGATGGTGGGTGGATGATGGATGGATGATGGATGGATGATGGATGGATGATGGATGGAAGATGGATGGATAATGAATAGATGAGAGATGAAGATTGGGTGATGGTGGATGGATAAAATAGGTCAAAAAGTTACTTCCAAGTTTTTTTTATAATTATTATTTTGGTCATTTTTTTATTTATTTATTCTTTCGTTTTATTAGTATTATTAATATTATTATTATTATTATTATTATTATTATTATTATTATTATTATTATTATTATTATTATTATCATTATTATTATTATTATTATTATTATTATTATTATTATTATTAATATTATTATTATTATTATTATTATTATTATTATTATTATTATTATTATTATTATTATTATTATTATTATTATTATTATTATTATTATTATTATTATTATTATTATTATTATTATTATTATTATTATTATTATTATTATTATTATTATTATTATTGTTATTATTATTATTATTATTATTATTATTATTATTATTATTATTATTATTATTATTATTATTATTATTATTATTATTATTATTATTATTATTATTATTATTATTATTATTATTATTATTATTATCATTATTATTATTATTATTATTGTTATTATTATTATTATTATTATTTTTTTTATTTTTATTTTTATTTTTATTATTATTATTATTATTTATTATTATTATTATTATTATTATTATTATTATTATTATTATTCTTCTTCTTCTTCTTCTTCTTCTTCTTCTTCTTCTTCTTCTTCTTCTTCTTCTTCTTCTTCTTCTTCTTCTTTTTCTTCTTCTTATTATTATTATTATTATTTTTATTATGGTTTCAGTTATTTTGTTTTATACTTGTTAATTTTCAATTTCATTGACATGGATGTATTAAAAATCAGCTTCTTTATCACTAGGTACTTCCAAATGCACATCTCATACTCTATATGTTATAACTCTAAACGGTTACACATCTTAACTTATGTCTGTTAACGGTTTTTAAATGTTTTTCAAACAAAAAATATTTTAAACCAATTTCGTTCGTTTCAAAACATAGTCCAACTTCAAAGAAAACTTAACAAATCATCTTTAAGCTGCCAGAAAAAAATGAAATTTTTGACGAATTTTCAAAGTTTTTTTCATATTTTTTCAAAACGACAAAACAAGAGTATCTCATGCCATATTCTTGAGTAAGCTTCTTAGAAAATTTTTTTCCATGTTTTCCATTAGAAAGTTATTTTTCAACATCAAGTGTGAACTTTGGCGTTCGAAGTTGAAAACTTTTCTACCTTACGAAACCGTGAGTTTCGTAAATGAATAATGTTACGAGTGTTTCAAATGAAGTTAAATGAAGCAACGTTCTAATGACTTTTACCACACACAAACAACCACACACAGGCACACATCCACACACACACACAAACAACCACACACATAAACAGCCACACACAAACAACCACACACAAACAACCACACACAAACAACCACACATAAGCAACCACACACAAACAACCACACACAAACAACCACACACAAACAACCACACACAAACAACCACACACAGGCACACATCCACACACACACACAAACAACCACACACAAACAACCACACACAAACAACCACACACAAACAACCACACACAGACACACATCCACACACACACACACACAAGCAACCACACACACACACACAAGCAACCACACCTGCTCAGTGTTGATATGTCAGCTTCCTTGGAACTATTAACTACTCCTCCGTCTCACTAGCTGCCCCTTCCAATGTGTGCCTGGATGTCCGTGTGCATATCTTTGTATATCGTTCTCAATCTGCTTATTATCAAACGCTCTCAATTATCTTCAGATGTTTCTGAATATCTCTGAATATGTTTGATTATTTCTGGTTGTATGTTTGGAGATGTTTGGTTGTATGTTAGAATATGTTTGGTTGTATACCTAAATAGGTTTTTTTGTATGTTTTATTATGTTTGGTTGCATGCCTTTTGGTAGTGCTGGAAGTGTATGTGTTTCGAGAAGATAGGAGGTCACCGAAGGGGTTACATCCTTCCCAAACATTCTCACAACCTTTGATCTGCTCAGAATTATGATTTGCTGAGAATTATTATCTCTTCAAGTCAAAAACCAAAAATAACCCATAAAAAACCCCCATAAAAAACAAAAAATAACTTCTTAAAAACATAACTTTATGGCGAACAAACAATAAGCTATGATAAACAAAAAAAATGACTTGAAAAACAGAACACAAAACCATAAAGTTGACATAAAAAACAACAAAAGGGAACTGGGATGAGAGAGGGCGGTTAACGAGCTCCCCTAAGTCATCATTACGCCAGCATTCCTTGCCTTTCGAACAACTGTGGTGCATTGGTGGCGAATTAATGGTGAATTAATGGGTAACTAATGGTGAATTTATGGCGCATATCGAGTGAATTAATAATAAATTAATGGTGAATTTTTTGGTGAATTCATAAAAAATGTTTGGAGGTCTTTTTAAGGTTGTTTTGAAGGATGCCGATTGATGACTTTAAAAAATAGGCTTTGATTTTCTTTGAAGTTCTGTCTTTGAAAAGTCGATCCTCTGTAAACTCTCGAAACCTCGGTCACATTTCGCACTCCTAATTTTTTGAATAGAACTTACTCAATTAACTCAATTTAATATTTATTAAAACCCAATTAAATTCAATTAGAAAAGAATCAATACTACCCACGTGTTTTTGTTCACTCGCCAGGAGGCGGACATAGCGGTGGGAGCCCTGGTGATCAACAACATAACAAGGCAGTTTGTGGACTTCACGGAGGCATTTCTTAGTCTGCGCTACTCTGCCCTGCTGGCCAAGCCGAAAAAGAGCCACTACAGGCGAGGTCACAAGACCTCTAGAGAACGATACAACCTCTTTAACGCCACCGCCCACTCGGACCGCACTGGTGGTGGTGGTGGCTATGGTAGCAGTGTTGATAATGGTGGCGGTTACGATAGTGGTGGCGTTGGTGCTTATAGTAGCGGTAGTCATAAAAGCGGTAGTAACGGTGGTTATGGTGGTGTCAGTGGTGTCAGTAGTGGCAGTGGCAGTTACAGCAGCAGCAGCAGTGGCAGCGATGACGACGATTTGATCATCAGAGACGCCAAGCAGTTAGTAGAGTCAGGCATCAGTGTGGGTGTGGTAAGGGACAGCCTAGCTCAGCAGTTGTTGGCCCAGTCATCGTTGCCTGAACATCGAGTCCTCTTTTCGAGACTCGCCCAGTCGTGGCCTACTGCGTTTGCTCGCAACAGACACGAAGGCATAGCAAGGGCACGAGCCGAGAAGTACGCCTTCATCATCGACACCCCCATAGCGGAGTACGAGGCAGGCAAGCAGCCTTGTGACGTGTACACCACTGAGCCCTTTTTGGAACTGGTGGAATACGGCATCGTGATGAGGAAGGGGGCAATGATTGAGATAGAAAGGGACAATGGATCAGTGGTGAAGGTGCCTCTAAAAGACGAGTTTGATGAGGAGATGAGGAAGATGAAAGGAGGCGATGAGATGCAGACCATGTACCTCAAGTGGTGGAAGGATGAGTGTGTCGGGACTGAGAGGGTGGATGTGGAGGATAGGGTGGTTGGCATGGTGCTGGAGGAAGGGAGGGATGGTAGGGAGGTTTATGAGATTTTTCAGAAAGATCGTCATATGGAAGGCTTCAGAGAACACAACGAAAAACTCGACGGTCGAAACATGCGCAACCACAAGAAACACAACCACAACAAACATCCCTTCAACAACAACAAAAACAACAACAACAACAACAACAACAACAACTACAACAACTACAACAACAACAACATAAACAGTGGCCAACATAAATATGATGACAACATCAACAACCACAACAGCAACCACAATCCTGATGACGACATCAATAACAATCCCAGGTTTTCCATCCATCAGAGCAGCCACAAAAAGAAACCCGCCTATGAAACAGAAGTCTTTTTCCCATCATCCTCCCTCTCACCTTCCCCATCCTTCTCTTCGTTCTTTTATCGATCGTCCGCTTGCTCTTTTTTTATTCCTTCATACATCACACTTTATTCCTCTTCTCATTTTTTTCAGCTGAGCTACTTTGTTACTCACACATTTTAACTTTTTAAAAGTTAATTTTTGATTAAGAATTCTCACAATTTCCATCTCTGTAACTCCTATTTGTTCAACTTCACGCCAACACAGCAAGAATATTATAATAAATACCTTGAATTCGTACCCCCCCTCCCCCCCACGAAGCTTGAAACCCTCTTGTTTTAGCTTATCGGTTTTGCAGTTCTCGCGCCTTGAGGCCACTTTAAGAAGCAATCTTCACCACTCCACCACACCACACCAACCTACCCAACCCAAAACAATGATTCTTCGTATTGTTGGTGGAACAAGCGGATGATTTTGTGTCACTTTGCTATTTCGCATCGCTGTTGCTCGCTTGCCAACCTCTGTACATTTCCTAGCGTCCCAGTGGTTGATAGAAATAAACCTGACCACTATTGTCTTGTTCGTTCCAATTATTCAATTTATCAGCCAATATCTTATGGAATAATTCATTGATTTCTTTATCTATTTAACTATCTTATTACTCACTTTATTATTCAATTAAAAAATTCACATATTTAATTACTAACTTATCAATTTAATTACTAACTTATCAATTTAATTACTAATTTACCCATTAACTTATTTCAATTATTTGTTTTTTAGCCTATCAATTACCAACCCAGTCCCCTACTTAACCAACCCAGTCCACTACTTAACCAACCCAGTCCACTACTTAACCAACCCTTCAACCACCAAATCATTTTAATCATTCATTAACTTTAATTACCATTAACAAGGCATCGCTCTTCAATTAAAAAGAAGGAGCAAGCAGTAATAGGCGCCCCGTCCAATCAAACGGCTTCAAACCACCAACGTCACGACAAGCTCAACAAAGCAATCGCTGGCATTTTTCAATTGTGTAAGCCTTCAATCGCCTTCCAGCTTAGAACTTATAAATCTACACCATACAAGCTACACTATATAAGCCACACTAGATAATCTACACTTAATATTTTAAACTTAATAATTTACGTTCAATAATCCACAACTGCCTATCTGTGTTTCAATCGAAGTTCACTTTTGTAGGATCTGAAGCATGAAAGAGGCAGTCACGCATGAACGACCGCACACACAACAAGGTGCATTCGAAGAAGATCTTGAAGCTCACATCCACACCCTCAAATGCACATCCTCACATCCACACCCTCAAATGCACATCCTCACATCCACAAGGTGTGTAGCTAAAGCCTTACAATACACAAGCACACAGCCCCATACACGCTCCCCACCTTCACAATGCCCCAAAACCAGCACGACTTCACTTTTGGCTAGGTGTATGGTGCAGTGGTGAAAGGGTATAGTGTGTCCATGGTTTCAAAAAGGATATGCTAGGATGGTTCACGGCTGTGAGAATTTATAGCTGTGAGGTTTGAAAATGTGAGATTTGTAACACAAGCACTTTGTCATGCCTCCATATGAGCCTATGAATTAGAGGAAATTTTATAGGAATTGAGTGACAATTTTTATCTCAATAATGTCCCCTGTCTAAACATTAAGACAAACTCCAATCTCACGCTCTGCATAGCCTTCGTTAATTTTTAGTCTTCTCATCGTGTTAATCCTCTTGGCATGTTAGTCTTCTCGAGGTGTTAGTCTTAACAATGCACTAGTCTTCCAGTCGTGTTTGTTCTTTCGATGTATCATTTTTTGACGTATTTTTTGAAATATCTTTTTGACGTATCTTTTGACGTATCTTTTGACGTATCTTTTTGACGTATTGATTTTTCGGGTGAACTTTAGTAAGTTTATTTGTCTGCAGGTGCGTCTTAGTCTATCAACTTTCTTCAGACTTTTGGTTGGAGTTAGTCTGTTAACCTTATTTGACATGCAGAAAGCTGATCTTTTCACTAGCTTCCGAAGTGAATGTCTTGAACACAACTTTGAAGAAATTTCCAGTATTACTCACTTGTGTTACTGGTGTAGTTGGTGCAGAAAAATAAATGTTCCTTGTTAATGATGTTGTCAGTGAAGTTGCACTCAATGTTATCATCAATACTAGTAATTTTGTTCGTAAGGCAATGTTGTTATAAAGGTTAGTGAAGTAGGTATCAATGCTAGGGGTGTCAGTGTCTACACTATCAAGGTTAAAGTTATCAGTTTTCGTGTTTTGATAACTGTTGGTGATGTTGTTATAGGCGTTACTAACGAATTGTCATTGTAATGAAGTCATTCGAACAGCTCTGTGCAGTTAATGCTCCTTCCTTTCTGCCACTTAAGTAACTTTTTACCCGAGTTAATAAATCGTTTTTTGCTGTTGTTTTTAAAGTTGTTGATTTTTTTTTCTTTTTTTTTCTTTTTTTTTTTTTTTTTTTCTTTTTTTTTTTTTTCTTTTTTTTAGTGTTGTTGTTATTAATGATATTTTTGTTGTTGCATTATTTAATTTTTGCTTATTTGTAGTTATTTATGTAGACGACACGATTTTGTTTGTTAGAGTTACTGATCATTGTTGCTATAAGTGTTATCCGTTGTAACTAACTTGGTTTTGTTGTTGTTGTTACTGTAGTTGTTGTTACTGTTGTTGTTGTTAGTGTTGTTGTTACTGTTGTTGTCGTTACTGTTGTTGTTGTTACTGTTGTTGTTGTTACTGTTGTTGTTGTTAATGTTGTTGTTGTTGTTGTTGTTGTTGTTGTTACTGTTGTTGTTGTTGTTACTATTGTTGTTGTTGTTGTTGTTGTTGTTGTTGTTGTTGTTGTTGTTGTTGTTGTTGTTGTTACTGTTGTTGTTGTTGTTACTGTTGTTGTTGTTGTTAATGTTGTTGTTGTCGTTGTTGTTACTGTTGTTGTTGTTGCTACTGTTGTTGTTGTTATTGTTGTTACTGTTGTTGTTACTGTTGTTGTTGTTGTTGTTGTTGTTGTTGTTGTTGTTGTTGTTGTTGTTACAGCTCCTGTTGTTATTACTGCTCTTCTTTTCGTTATTGTTACCCCTGTGTTACTTTCATTATTTTTCATAATCTTCTTCACTCTTCTTGTTATTTTTATTATTGTTAATTTTATTTTTGTTTTTCTCATTATCATTTCAATCATTATTATTATTGTTACTGCTGTTCTTATTATTGCCGTTATTCGCCATAGAACAGCTCACGACGGGCGAGGCTGGGACTTAAAAGGTGTGTAGACCACTCTCAGGTATTTCGAAGCTTCGGCAAAGTGGGTCTCTCTAGACATTTCTTCAAATAGTTCACTCATTTGATTCAATAAGTAAACTCGTTTTAATCTTTGATTCAACATTAACCAGGAATTATTTGATGTTTTTTCAATAATTATTCACTAATTAGCTGAGAATATTCGGCATTTGAGGGATAAATAATTTTAAATTGTTTTTTTTTTGTTTTCAATTCAAACAACCGATCTCGAAGGTTCCATTAACGATCTACTTATTACTGATCCTTCCCTTCAAACCTCCTCCTCAGATTGGCTTTTTAGGAACGTTTTCAAAATGTGGGTTTTCAAACTTTGTCGGAAATATTTGTAAAAATTAATTTCTTTTTAAACGAAATTATGATTTAAATAATTTTTATTCTATTTTCATTATTAGAGCTTTTCATGTTTAAGTTTATTTTAGGTTTATATTAGCAAAAAACCCCTGTGAAATGGGGCTTCAGAGTATTATTTTGATATTCTTAACAATGAACAAAATTGATCAACATTGACCCATCAGACACTAAGAGATACTGAGATGTTTTCGCAAGGTGAGCTGTTTGTACCTCCAACAAAACGGATCATTTTTTTTTCTTTTTTTTTCATCCTCTTATCCCATTCTTCTAAGAAATCATTTTTTCTTCATTTTTTTTCGTTTTTTTCTTTCATCCATCCATTCTTCTTTTTTCTTCCGTCCAGCTCAAACATATTCTAATGTTCAACAAACGTTGTTTTACTTACAATCTCAGAATTATCAAACTTTCTAATGCTTTCATGAACTTTTGTAGGCATTGGACAAGCAAGAGACAGAGCAGAAGACGCAGCATCCAGAGGATGGCACCAGGTCCAACAGGTAATGAAAACAAAAAAAAAATTGATACTTTTAGCAAAATGAGATGAAGACTTATTATGAGACTTTTATTTATTAATTTTATCGAAATACATAAAATATTTCAGAAAATAATTTATTAAAACAATTTTTTAAAACTTTGTCAGCATTCAGCTGCGATATTACAGTGTCCTCCAGGAGGTGGCGGTTGTGGTGGTGGTGGCGGTTGTGGTGGAGGAGGCGGTTGTGGTGGAGGTTGTGGTAGAGGTGGTTGTAGTGGTGGTGGTGTCCGTGGTAGTAAGGTTGATAAGGTTTATGGTAATGGTGTTGGAAGTACAATGGCTCCAAGATACACCGCCAAGAACACCATCTCAAGGAAGAGTTGTAAGTATAAAATGAAAAATAGTGAAATTAGTTATAAACACGACTATTGAAATGAACGGAGATGTCATATGTCATTGAGTCTGTAACAGAAAAAATTAAATTTTGAAATAATTTTTAACCAAAACTCCACACCGCTACTCACTGTAACTACCACCCTTACAACCACGTCAAAATCACTAACAGAAATATCACTGCACTACAACTACCCATCACTACGACCAGCGACCAAAATACCTCCAACCCTATCACGAAAACCTTTCGAATACCTCCAAACTCACCGCAAACCCCACCAAAACACCATCAAAATACCCACCAAAAACCCCGCCAAAACACCCACCAAAAACTCCACCAAAATACTCACCAAAAACTCCACCAAAACACCCACCAAAAACTCCACCAAAACACCCACCAAAAACCTCTCCCAAAATCTCCCAAAACCACCACCACAGTCATTGGTTTCAAGAAGAACCTGAAGCGAACACGTCGTTTGGGCATCGCTCTCTTGTTCTTCGGGACGTTGACTGTGGCACTAGGACTTGCAAGCACTCTGATCTTCCACTTTGGACTCACCGCTCCCATGAGCTGGTGCAGTGCCCCTCACGCAGGCAGCTCCTTCAACAGGAGCCTCAAACCAGTCTACCCCGCCTTCAACTACATCACCGCCATCGCTGGATTCCTTGGGATTGCTGTTGGTGGGAAGGGAGTTGTTGGTGGGGTTAATTTGTTGGTGGGGATGGAGGATGTTGGTTGAAAATGGATTGTTAGAGGGTTGAGGATGGATTGTTGGATGGTTGAAGATGGATTGTTGGATGGTTGAGGATGGATCATTGGATGGTTGAGGATGGATCGTTGGATGGGATAAGGATGGATTGTTGAATGGAGAGATTTTTAGATGGAAAAAAACGTTAGATGAAAAAAAAATTGGTTATTTGGGAATATTGAGAATTGTTTGGAGATCGTAAAGTGGTTGATAAGGGGACGAATGGTTGTGAGAATAGAGAATTTTCAAAGATAAATTAATTTACTTTCTCAACAAGCTGGCTCTTTCAAAATTTGAAGTTTCAAGTCTGAACTTAATTTTGGGATTTCACAGTTCACCTTCCCATATCTATCACAACCACCACCGCCTCCCTCTAGCCCATGTTGACTGGCCTTCTGACCTCCTACCTCACCCGCATCTATGGTTCATACGTGAGGAAGCATCCTTGTTGCTTGAAACTAATAAATTTTTTTTCTTTTTTTTTTTGTTTTTTTCATAGTTTATTTTTTTGTGTTTTTTTATTCTGTTTTTTGTGTTTTTCTTATTTTTCTTCTCATCAAGTTACTCAAAATGTGTCTAATATTTTGTAGCCAATAACTTTATAGAAAATTTGAAAAATTCTTTTGACTTCACCAATTCAAAACCCTCAATCCAACTTCTTCTTCAACTCAAATCTACTATCCACAACCCCGTCCACAACCCCCTCCTTCTTCCGCAACCCCCTCCTTTTTCCACAACCCCCTCTCCCCCCCCCCCCCCTTCTCCACAACCCCCCCCCCCTCCATCTACAGTCGAGTGCAGCCATGTACTTGTCTTTCATCAGCGTGGCAGTGTTGCCTGTCATGTTCATTCTGGCCCTTATCTGCTTCCTGCTGGTAGGGGGTGTGGTGAAAAAAGGTTTGGTGGGTGGAGGGGTCGTTGGTGAATGAAAGTTTTGAGTGAGGGAGAGATCTTATACGTGTATCAAACAACTAGTCGGCGTCTGTTAGCAACCTGTGGTCGTGAGCCACATGCTTCAGTATTTTCACCCCCATTTATTCCACGCATCACCCACCCTTCTACTGTTTCACTCTTTCCACCCATCCTTTACCCACCCTTCTTCCCACAGACCTTCAAGGAGGGAGGAGCAGCCCCCACTTGTCCTGCCCTCACCGCAGTGAGCTTCCTGGTGGTGGTGCACGCAGTGGTTTGTTCAGTCCTCCTCTATGTCATCTACATCACCATGAGTCGTTTCCTCAAGAAACTCAAGAAGGATGTTAGTGGGGGGGGAGGGAGGGTTGGTGGGTTTTTTAAGGTTTTTTAGATAGTTTTATGGATTGTTTTTAGGGGGTTTTTAAAGTCTTTCGTGCTTTTTTAGAGGGATTTTATTGGCAAGTTAGTTGAGGTTTTTTTAATGATATTTGTAAAGTTAGATATTTGTGCAAATGATTGCTTTGAGAATCAGTTGTTCATGATTGTTAACAGTAGAGATGGTTTGTGGTTTTATATTGAATCTGGTTTACCTTCAAAATTCTATCAAATTACTTTTCAAAGCACTCAGTTCAATTTTAAGTTCGAATCTCTCGCTTACAAAAAAACTTCAACCCTCTCACCCACCTAACCCTCTTACCCACCTAACCCTCTCACCCACCTAACCCTCTCACCCACCTAACCTTTTCACCCACCCAACCCTACACCCACCTAACCCTACACCCACCTAACCTTACACCCACCTAACCCTACACCCACCTAACCCTACACCCACCTAACCTTACACCCACCTAACCCTACACCCACCTAACCCTACACCCACCTAACCTTACACCCACCTAACCCTACACCCACCTAACCTTACACCCACCTAACCTTACACCCACCTAACCTTACACCCACCTAACCTTACACCCACCCAACCTTCTCACCCACCCAACCTTCTCACCCACCCAACCTTCTCACCCACCTAACCCTCTCACCCACCTAACCTTTTCACCCACCCAACCCTACACCCACCTAACCCTACACCCACCAAATTCTACACCCACCCAACCCTACACACACCCAACCCTACACTCACCCAACCCTCCACAGCCCAGCGTGGACTACAAGACCCTGAAAAAGTACTACGGCAAAAGGACGCTGACAGTGGTTGACACAGGTGACGACGATACTGACAGCGATGACGAAGGATGTCGTGGAGTTTGTTGTCCTTGTCGTCCCTGCTGTGACTCTGACAGCGACAGTGACTCGTACTTCTCAGATGACGTGAGTTTGGTGGTGTCATGTGACGGGTTTGCTGAGTCTGGTGGTGTCATGGGAAAGGGTTGTAGAGAATTAGAACTTTTATCAGGTCTAGAAGTATTCAACTTTATGCAATCAGGGCTATGCAAGTGTTTTATTGAACCATCTTAGATATGACTGGATTTAAAAATGGTTTGATTATGGCGTGGTGGCTTAGCAGTGAAGTCGTAGAGTTGTAGGGACGTGTTGGGGTTTTTAAAATTGAATTTATCTTTCGAGGTTTAAAAATATTTTTTTTTAATTCCACAGGAAAGCGAGGATGGTCGTTCAAAGGTGAGACGTTGTGCTTTTTGTGTGGCTGCATGAATGCGTGTCATGAACATAAACACACTTACCAAGTCTCCATCCAACCCACCCACCCAAACAACTAGATCATTTTCACACACCTCTCTCAACATTTTCAACCATCCAACAACATTTACTTGTATTTCTCAATTTATTACCCATTCCACAACACCCACACCCACCCCTCACTCCTTAACACCCACAACCACCCATCACTCTCCAACACCCACAACCACCCATCACTCTCCAACACCCACAACCGCCCATCACTCCCTAACACCCACAACCGCCCCGTTACTTTCGGAAACTCACAGCCACCCATCACCACCCCACAGTACGATCAGAATGCAACCCCCTATGGAAACAGCCAGACTTACTACCACCAGCACGGACCTAACCAAAGACCACACCATCACCATCAGGCCCTTCCAGCCCCCAACCACCACCACCACCACAACTACTCCAGCCACTACCACATGGCCAGGTATCCAACACCAAAGTGCTCCCCTCACCAGATCGCCAGCAGGTATAACCCCTATGGTGGAATGAGAAAGTTCTAAGTGGTGAAATCTTGGATGGGTGGCTTGATGGGACTGGTGGTGATTTAGGAGTGGTTCGGTGGTGGTTTAGTGATGGTGTTGGTGCTGGTTTGGTGATGGTTTGGTGGGGGTTAGGTGATGGTTGGTTGGGTGATAGTAGATGAAGGTGGTAGTGAATGAATTTTTCGATGATAAGGATTGGTATAAATATGGTGGTTGGTGATTAGAAGGATGGTGGTGACAACTAGAATACTAAGGGTTTCAAATAAATCGTAAAAGAAGAAAAAGAATTTTTGTTTTTGCTGTCGTTTTTTTTTTAATTTTATTGCTGGGTTTTGAGATGGTTTGATGGTGGCAGATAGAAATGGTTGGGTGTGATTGATGAGAATGAAAATGTGGTGGATGAGGATGAAAATAAGGTGGATGAGGATGAAAATGTGGTGGATGAGGATGAAAATAAGATGGATGAGGATGAAAATAAGGTGGATGAGGATGGAGATGTGGTTGATGAGGATGGAGATGTGGTGGATGAGAATGGAGATGTGGTTGATGAGAATGGTTGGGCAAAATAGGAGCGTTCCTATGCAATCTTTGCGGAATATTTCAGAACAAAATCTTAAGTTAAAAACGACTCTAAAAGCCGTTGTGGGAAGTGGATGACGATACAAACTACCCATAGTTATAAATTTAAGTTAGCTGTTTGTTTCTTAGCGATGTAAATGACTGACTCAACAGTAGATTTACTCTTCAACACTCTTCTTGAATTTTTCACGAAATTATCATTGAATTTTGAATCATTAACCTTTTTCGACACTTTTCAAAATTTAACATTCCTTTCATTCTCAGTGCTTGAAAGCCTTTGTTGGTCTTAAACCTACCACGCCTTGGCACCCTTTGGTCCGCGTCGTGGTGTGATTTTGTCATTTATATAATTAATTTATTAAAAAATGATTAAATAAATTAATTTTGTTTTAATATTTTTTTATAATATTGATTTAAACTGTTAGATTCGATACGACCAGTGCGTTATGACCGGGTCTTGGCTTCATAACCAAAGCATTAGCCCACAACTAGCAATCGCAACCTCGTCTCTCTCACTACCATTCTCCACTCGTTCATTCTACTCAGTAACTTCACGCTTCTCCAATAAATTGGCCTTTCAAGTTTACCTTCTTTTGCGAATTATTTTTATATTAATTCTTAAATTATTTTTTCGCCATTCATTAACTTTTGATCAGCTTCAGAGATGATAAGAATATTTTGTACTGTTTCAGTCCTAGATTCTTCAATAAAATTACCAGACTGTCGTCTGTGGCTCAGTGGTTAGCGAACCAGCGCTCTTGAACTGTGTGTATCAGCGCTATACAAATGGTTTGATTAGATTAAAACCAGACTGTGCGTAGAAAGTTCAGAGTTTGAAGTCATGAGAAACTCGATTTGAAGTTTTGAAAAAAGGCACAAATGAAAAAGAATCCACGCTAGAGTGTTCTGATCGCCTAGTAACATAGCAGCGAGTGAAACCGTTCCTTTGAGAAAGTTTTTGAAAATTTGCAATAAGCGCTGCACAAATGTAGGGATTAGATTAGATCAAAATAACCTCTGAATAAAAACCGAAAAAAGTTTCAGTTTGATGTTTACATGCGTCATTAATTCACTCCAGATGCACTTTTAACCAAAACGCTGTCATAAACAATCATTTGAAGCCAAAAATCACAAACCCAACATGGGAATGACGAGATTGAAGGTTTTAGTTTGTTAATAAAAATATTTTGTTCGCCAGATGACGCGTTTAAATGTACATTCTAGAAAGGTCTATCCTGAGAGAATCCCATGCTCAAGCACCAAGCGGTCCTTGTCGTTTCAAAGCCGTTCTCAACAACTAGGCGCTTATCTTTCATTTGTAGTTTTAAAAAAATTATTTAAAAAATTTTTATAAAAAAATTTATTTAAAATTTTTGAAAACGTTTAAACTAATGAGATGTGGGTTAATTGGTGGTTGAGTTTACTTTTTAATACTCGATTGAAATAAATAAGCTTCAAGTAGCAACGATGAATCTCGAAAAGTACCACGAAACTCTTCCAAACTCTTCGAAACCACCACCAACACACAACTCATTGAAACCTCACCACCACCACACAGGTCTATCAAACTTTACCACCAATGCAAACAGGAACTCAAACAAAAAATCCCATCCATCTTCTCGCCCCAAGGTCTCTAAGCCGCCTGCGAGCAAACACCCCACTCTGTCCTCCTATCCCGAAAAGTCGCTCCTTTCACGAACAATAGTGACTCCCAAGAAGAGTAAGAAAAAGGTCGAAGCTGCATGGTTCAAGAGCATTGTCAAGCGTGGTGTTTGTATCGGAATGGTAGGCTTGATGATGGTGTTGGCTGCTACTACAAGTGTTGTATTTTTGTCCGTTAGTGAGGGGTGCGTGGAGGTGGGGGTTTCACGCCCTTCCAACAACACTCTCAGCCCTCGTTCCAACAACTACCTCAAATTCTTCAGCGTCGCCAGCACGGCTGGTGGATTCCTAGGACTTCCTGTTTGTTTTTAGCGTTTTTAATCATGAAAATAATGATTAGAAAAGTAATGCTGAACCGAAATTGTAGTGCCAAAGCAAGCCACAGAAGCGCTTAAAATGATAATAATGTCATGCATTCAAACGCAACTGTTTAGATTAGAGTGGATTAGATGGAGTGTAGCTAAAAGTTACCGCTCAGATTCGCTTGTTTTGTTATACTCATTTCTAATTTCTAATTTCTACTTTTTTTCCTGAATTCGTTAAAACACCGATACTTTCCACTTTCTTCCAAACTCACTCTAATCTCCCTCCAACCTCCCTCCAACCTCCCTCTAACCTCCCTCTAACCTCCCTCTAACCTTCCACCAACCTCTCTCCAACCTCCCTCCAACCTCCCTCCAACCTCCCCCCAACCTCCTTCCAACCTCTCTCCAACCTCCCTCCAACCTCCCTCCAACCTCCCTCCAACCTCCCTCCAACCTCCCTCCAACCTCCCTCCAACCTCCCTCTTCAGACAGTGGTATTTAGCTTCTCGCTCCTCTCGATAAAGAAGCGAATGACCCCCAAGGTACGGTGTAACTTTCTTCAGTCTCAAGTCGTTCGAACTAAAGAGCGCATTACAAATTTTTTGATTGGATTAGAATAGATTACAAAGAATGATATTTTAAGTAGATTTGATAAAGAGATTAGATAGTTTTTTTAATAATTCTTCAGTGATTTTTATAGTCTTTATTAGATCAGATCCAGACATACGCTGGAAATGTTACAAAAACACGGTGAACAGTCGAACTAAAAAAAACACTGATATATACGAGAACAGAAAATCAGTCGTAAAAGTCGGCATTGAACCTACGAAATGAACAAATCGCGAGAGAAAAAGTTGATAAAATATTAAACACAATAAAATATTAATTTAAAACAATAAATCAATTTAAAAATTTGAAAAAAAATTGATTAAAATAGTGAAAAAGAATGAAAACTCAGCGGCAATAACTGGCATCACGTTGGCAACGCATATCAAAAGTACCTTAAACTAATTGCTAAGTAGTTCAGTTTATAACTCAGCGCTTTAATAGTAAAAAATTTTTTTTTAATTAAGAATGGTGAGTTAAAACGAGAATAAAAATTAAAATAATTAAACTGCTAACAAATTAACGACTAGAGTAGGAGAAAAAAATCCACTTTGTAAAGCGCCAAGGCAGGAAACTGAGGAGCCCTAATACAATACAATACAATACAATACAATACAATACAATACAATACAATACAATACAATACAATACAATACAATAAAACAACGAATATTATTATAGTGGCATCAACCCCATAGAGTTTCGAGGCCACAAATAAGCAAGTGGCTAATAAGCAAGTGAGGCACCAAAATAAGTTGGAGAAGGCCGGACTAGGAAAATTTGAGGTAATGAGTGTTCATAATGGGAGATATATTTATGGTGGAGATTGACTGAAATAATGGGAGATATATTTATGGTGGAGATTGACTGAAATAATGGGAGATATATTTATGGTGGAGATTGACTGAAATAATGGGAGATATATTTATGGTGGAGATTGACTGAAATAATGGAGATGGAAATAGGTTGAGGTGGAAACGGAGCAATGAAACAGAAAAAAAATTTATGAGAGCAACAGACTAAACAACCAAAACTGGAAGAATAGAGGTATTCTTATGGTGCTAGTTGGAGGTTATTTGAGAACACTCCGCTGAGAACTGTTTAAACAGATGAGT
Organism: Branchellion lobata; assembly: GCA_947562095.1. NCBI lineage: Eukaryota > Metazoa > Annelida > Clitellata > Hirudinida > Piscicolidae > Branchellion > Branchellion lobata. The sequence continues at coordinate 5,624,967 of OX387255.1, read as the reverse complement.
TTTGAGAGCTATTTTAATCTGATTGAAATATTTGTAACGGGCCCTTTAGCACTATGTTCAAGGGCGCTCCCGTGAAAACGGTTTTAATAGCTGTGGGCTATTTGAGGACTGGACACTCTGGGACGGCATCTGAACTTAAATTAAGTTGCTGTTTTCATAACTCAAACCTGGCTCACCTCATTACACTTTACCGCGAACAAGTCCAACCATCAAGCCGCAAGTGCAGAGGTGTTGAACAAAAAATCATAAAGTCACGCATGGTTAGTGTATAATGAAGATAAAATTTAAATAAACAATAGTTACAAACTGATAAAATTTTAAAACTTTAGAATATTACTAAGTCTAAGTTAAATAAAGCAAATACTGAATAAAAACACAAATATTATTATAGTGGCATTAACCCCGTAGAGTTTCGAGGCCACTGAAGTGTATAAAATAATTTACAGTCATATCAAATAGAAAAATATTTCAGGTTACAGTAAATGTTACAAGGCAAAAAGTGAAACGGGAAAACAAAGAAAAATTAACAAAAGCTGTAATTCCATAGACATTTAAGTGTAGATGAAGAACGAAATTGACTAAAGAATCAAAGCAACAAATCTTAGACCCTTATAATAGTTCAGATTCACACCAAATAACTACTGAAGGATGCTTTGTGCTACAACAAACCATAAAAAATAGAAAAAACAAAATAAAATGACAAAGTCAAGTTTTAGTTTTTAACTTTTAATTCTATTTTCAACTTTTAATTCTATTTTTAACTTTTAATTCTATTTTTAACTTTTAATTCTATTTTTAACTTTTAATTCTATTTTTAACTTTTAATTCTATTTTTAACTTTTAATTCTATTTTTAACTTTTAATTCTATTTTTAACTTTTAATTCTATTTTTAACTTTTAATTCTATTTTTAACTTTTAATTCTATTTTTAACTTTTAATTCTATTTTTAACTTTTAATTCTATTTTTAACTTTTAATTCTATTTTTAACTTTTAATTCTATTTTTAACTTTTACTTCTCTTTTTTACTTTTAATTCTATTTTTTACTTTTAATTCTATTTTTAACTTTTAATTCTATTTTTAACTTTTAATTCTATTTTTACCTTTTAATTCTATTTTTAACTTTTAATTTTAGTTTTCGAAGCAAAAAACCTAATTTCAATTTCCATTTTTAAATTACCACCCACTGCGTCTTCCTTTTCATTCAGTTGTTGAAGCCAGTGCTTGTTGGGCTGGTTGCTGTGTCCTTTCTCTCCATGGCACTGCTGCTTTCCGTAACATTCCTCCTCATCAGTCATTTCTTCAAAGCGGTCAGTCCTTCTAGAATGCTGATTTTGAAGTCAAAACTTTCAATTCACTTTTGATGAAATGAGGATGACGAAATCTTATTCATAAGGCGCCAATGCAAGCAATTGAAGCACCTAAAGACGAAATATTTATCAGCAGTTTCAAGTCCTGCCACTAAGCCACGTTCTTGATGTTTTCTGCCATTTTTTGTTGTCGTTTGGTACTGTTGTTTTTGTTTTTATGGAGTTTTTTTGTTTTTATAAAGTTGTTGTTTTTGTTTATAGAGTTGTTCTTTTTGTTTATATAGAACTGTTTTTTTCTAAGATTGTTGTCGTCGTTTTTTTATAGAATCAATGTTGTTGTTGTTGTTTTTGTAGCATTGTTGTTTTTTTGTTATTTCTAGAATTGTTGTTTTTTTGTTATTTCTAGATTATTGTTGTTCTCTGTTGCTTAAAGCGCAGAGTTTGATAGGCTTAGTTGGCGCATCATCAGCCTTCACGACGTGGCTGAAACCAAAATAAATGTAAAAAAATGAATTCATGTTTTCGATCGGTGCCAATGAAAAGCACACAGAAGTTTTTTGTCACAACTGACACACAACCTCATGCTTTCAGAATTCGGACCTAGGCTGTCTTGCGCTATATATCTTGTCCCTCCTCGTCACCCTCCTGTCCTTCATCGGCATCATCCTCATCTTCGTCATCGTCCGCAAACTCATCAAACGAATAAGTCATGACAACCATTGTCAAACCAGCGATACACTTCTTCCTTCTTCTTCTTCTGGAACAACAACTTCTTCCGTTTCATCTCTTCCTCGTTCCTACCCACCCCTCCTATACCAGCAACCGTCCAACCCACCCCTCCTATACCAGCAACCATCCAACCCACCCCTCTTATACCAGCAACCATCCAACCCACCCTTTTTATACCAGCAACCATCCAACTCACCCCTCTCTTACCAGCATCTCTCCAACTCACCTGCTCAACTCCAGAGACTCACGACAAAGAGGAGACTGGAGAATGAAAGTGTGGAGGAGGAAGATATTTGTCAGCAGGGTATGCGGCAGCGCTACTTGAAGTCGCCTCCAGTGGGGCTCTACGAGAGACAAGCGGTCCCTCAATCCAAAGAGTCCGGACTTGCTCCAAACTACAAATTAACATACGCCGAATGGCAGGAACTCGAAAAGTTTTGTAAGAGGAAAAAATAGAAGAAAGAGAAGAAAAAAAAGAAGATAAAAAAAAGAAGATAAAAAAGAAGATAAAAAAAAAAGATAAAAAAAAGAAGATAAAAAAAGAAGATAAAAAAGAAGATAAAAAAAGAAGATAAAAAAATAAGATAAAAAAGAAGAAAGAGAAGATAAAATATAAAAAAAAGAAAAGATAAAAAAAGACGGAAAATAATTTTTTTTTAAATTAAAGAAGAAAAAGAAGAAAAAAAGTATATCGCCGAGAGGAAGTCAGCGAGAAGTGGCGAAATGATGCATTTTGCTCGAGACATTTGCTGATTGCACACTGTTTTATGGTTTGTGAAATATAAAAAACTTTGTTTTTTTAATAGGTGGAAGTAGGACTTTGGAGGAAAGTGATCCACAAGAGAGACCACAGTAGGAGAATGAGGATTCTGCAAAAGTGTGGTACAACGGTACCATAAAAAGGCCAGAATGAGTAGAAGGTCCAAGTCCATTGATAGGCAATTTTGCTGCTAATTTGAAATTAAAGTTAAAAACTAATAATGACACATTTATCTTCCCTAACATTGAGGTTTTGTTAATTCAACTCCATACTCCTATTTTTTTAACGTGTCCGCGCCTGTAGCGTAATAGGTAGCGAGTTACAGTGTGAAGCGTGATCATCTGAGTTTGCTTCCTAACTTTCTAAAAATTTAGGTTCTGAGAGGTGGCAAGTCGAGTAAAAAACAGACGCCTTGATGGAGTGACTTAATCGTCTAGTAGCCCTGCAGCTGTTCCTCAAAGAGCGCCTTTGAAGAGATTGCCGGAAAACGCTCCACTGATGCCTCGCTTAGATTTAATTAGGTAAAAGTGAGAACCGCACGGAAGAGAAGACTTTATATAGAATATATATAAAGAGGCATATCTATAGTCATTTCAAAAAAAGTCCTAAGAAAAGACTTTGAAAGGACCTTCAGAGAGAAAAAAGTAGAGAAGAATTTTTTTATATTTCTGTAGAAATAAGTTTTAAAGATAAAAATTTTTAAACTCAGCTTTTAAGCCTTGCTTAGCTCTGAATGATGTTTCAGAAATGGTAACGCAAGAAAAGAAAAAAACGTCGTGCTAGAGTGGCTTGGTGACATAGCAGCGAGTGAAACCGTCTTTTTGTAAGAGTTTTTGAAAGTTTGAACAAAGCGCTATACAATTGCATGGGTCAGATTAAATCAGAGCAATCCCAAAATTGAAGAAAAAATAAATTTCAAGTCTCTGTTTACTTACGTCATCAATTTATTCTCAATTCCCTTTTAACCAAAATACTGCCATTAACAAAAGATTGAACGCCAAAATTAGCAAAGCCAATTTGAGGATGAACTGGAAACTTTGAACGCTGGTCTGGGAGGTCCCACTGGAGAACACCCCCCCCCCCCCTTGTAAGCAGTTCGTACCATCTCACATCTTTCAAAAAAAACGTTCATATTTATTTTTTTTTAATGATTTTTATGAACTAGATTCCTCCAAACTCATTGGAACTCCACCACCACCAGACAACTCATTGGAACTCCACCACCACCAGACAACTCATTGGAACTCCACCACCACCAGACAACTCATTGGAACTCCACCACCACCAGACAACTCATTGGAACTCCACCACCACCAGACAACTCATTGGAACTCCATCACCACCAGACAACTCATTGGAACTCCACCACCACCAGACAACTCATTGGAACTCCATCACCACCAGACAACTCTTTGGAACTACATCACCAGCATACTATATTTCAAAGACCGCCAACGCAGACAAGCACTCGAGCAAGTAGCCTCACCACGCCACTGACAGTCCAGGCAGTTTCCAGTTGGGGCAGAAATTCCAAACTTATTTCAGCCAACCACTATACACAGTCTTCTCATTAGACTATGTCCCTCTTTCCAGCCTCTATCAAGAAGGATGGAGACGAGATGGAAGAGTGCTTGGAAGGGGTAGGTTTCAAGACCCTTCAGAAGCATGGTGTTTTCCTCATGGCGGTTGGGTTGTTGCTGGGGATAGCTGCTTTTCTCAACGTCATCTTCTTCATCGTGGGGTCGTTGGGTATTGGAGGAGGGGTTTGTGTAGATCCACACTTCTCCAACAACACCCTCAGTACTGGCCTCAATGACTACTTCATTCTCTTCAGCTTCACAAGCACCCTTGCCGGCTTCCTCGGGATCCCCGTTCGCCCCAGCATTCATTTTTCGATGTTTTCATTTTATTATAAGCGATTAAAAATGAATTATAATTATTATTGAAATCATGATCGACTAAAAAGATCTTCTTTTTACAATTGGTGTAAAATTACTTTATAAAGAAACTGGTTGTTGAAAAAAACCTTAAAAACGCGAAGTTGTCTGATGACTCAGCATTGAGCCGATACCACCAACCTCCCTTCAACCTCTCTTTAACCTTCTCCAATCTTTTTCCAACCTCTTCTAACCTTCTTCAAGCATTTTTCCAATCCTTCTCTACTTTTTTTCTAACCTTTTACCAACCTCCTTCAAACCTTTTTCCAGCCTCTCTCAAACTTCTTTCCAACCTCCTTCCTCAGACAGCTGTCTTCGGCTTCTTTCTCTTCTCGATGAAGAACCGCATGAACTCCCAGGTGCGATGTACTTTCCTCAGCCTTAAGTCGTAGGAATATTTTTTAAATAGTAATAATAATAAACCTCTTCCAACTCCCTCAAACCTCTTTCCAACCTCCCTCAAACCTCCTCCAACCTTCCTCAAACCTCCCTCAAACCTCCCTCAAACCTCCCTCAAACCTCCCTCAAACCTCCCTCAAACCTCTTTCCAACCTTCCTCAAAGCTCTCTCAAACCTCCTTCCAACCTCCCTCAAAGCTCTCTCAAACCTCCCTCAAACCTCTTTCCAACCTTCCTCAAAGCTCTCTCAAACCTCCATCAAACCTCCCTCAAGCCTCCCTCAAACCTCCCTCAAACCTCCCTCAAACCTCCCTCAAGCCTCCCTCAAACCTCCCTCAAACCCCTTCCAACCTCCCTCAAACTTCTTTCCAACCTCCTTCCTCAGACGGCTGTCTTCGGCTTCCTCCTCTTCTCGATGAAGGACCGCGGGAACTCTCAGGTACGATTAACTCTCCTCAGCCTTAAGTCGTTTGGGATTTTTTTAAATAATAATTAGCTCCACAAAAATAAATTCTATTTTTAGTTTCATGTTTTTATTCTATATTTAGTTTCATGTTTTTATTCTATTTTTAGTTTCATGTTTTTGCACTAATTTTTATTTTTATTTCAATTTTACTTTTATTAATTATTTTTTAAAAGTTTTATTTGCTTGCGGCGCAGTTGCTGGCGTCAGTGCGTGTTGGACTGGTGGCTGTGTGCCTTCTTCCCATCGCATTCTTCCTCTCCATCTTGTGCCTCAGAATGGTCAGTTTTTGATGTTGTTAATGCTGTTGTTGTTGCTTTTGTTGTTGTTGCTGTTTTTGTCTGGTTTTGTTGCTGTTGTTTTTTGTTGTTGTTGCTGCTGTTGTTGATGTTGTTGATGTTGCAATTGTTGTTGTTGTTGTTTTTGTTTTTGGCGTTTTACTCCGCTACCTCATGGTCAGCATGATGATTGCTTCTCTCATTCAGACCCATCAAAAACTTCCACGACAAGAGACAACCACATCAATAAAAATTTTCTTCATAAACAACAAATAAAAAAAAATTTTCGCCACTGACACCCACAACCACATGCCCTCAGAACTCAGGCTCAAAATGCCTCCCACTCTCCATCCTGTCTTTCCTCGTCACCCTCTTGTCCTTCCTCGGCATCCTTCTCATCTTCAACCTCGTCCGAGAGGTCATTAGGCAACTTAGTAACCCCTGCAAGGTGATATGTATGCTAGATACTGAATTTTTACAACTTTTTGGACGTTTATTTATTTTTGGAAAAATAATTTTTGAGATATTTTGAAAACTCCTTTTTCAAAAATGTAATTTTAAATTTTTTTTCAATTATTTCATAAAAATCTGTTAATTTTTATATTTTTTTGATGTTACTGATATACATGTATTTTTGCTGTAAAGGGAATAACTAAAATTTTCAGAACAAAGGGCAAGAAGAAACTGCAACAAAAGCACCTCTTGTCCTGGAGGATCAAGCCACACAAACGTCCGACCGCTCACTACCCAGCCTTCCAAAGATCTCCACGCAAAACCCATCACCTCCTCCTTCCTCTCCTTCTTCTCCTCTCCCTCTTCCTCCTCCTCCTCCTCCTCTTCCTCCTCCGCCTTCTCCTCCTTCTTCTCAAGTAATTCATTCATTCCCTGTTGAAACCCTAGAGTCTAGTTCGGAGAGGTTATGTTCAAGAAATCTTCCAGCAAAAACGTTTGAGCCTCGTGATATGTGCTGTGGAGAAAGACTACAATGCCACTGGATGTATGATGGGGAGAGGCGAAGTGGTGTGGTGGAAGAAAAGACTGTCAAAAAGAAATGGCGTAAATATTCCGACTGGGATTATGAGGTTAGAAAAAAAATTCCAGAATGCAGTGAGGAAAGTGTCATGTCGAGAAAAACCAAAGAGCTTTTGAGGAACTTTACCAATGGCAGTTCCTGTCAGCCTAGGAAATCACCCAACCACCGCTCCCCCACGTCACCCTTCCATCGCCATTCTAAATCACCCACTCGCCATCATCCTACGTCACCCCTTTCATGTTACCACCCTCTGAAATCACCCCTTCAACATCCCAAACCACCCATTGAACGCCAGCAAGTTTCCAAACCACCAATTAAATGCCAGCAACCCACGAAAAGGAAGAGGGTTGAAAACTATAGTGGAGAAGAGGAAGGATCTTGTCACCAAGGCACGCTGCAGCGTTTCTTCAAGCCGCCTCCAATGAGGCTATGCAAAAGACAAGCGGTCCCACAATCCAGAGAGTTCCTTGACCCAAACGAGGAATTCACAGAAGCGGAACAGCGAAAATTCGAATTGTTGTGCAGGGAAAAAAGCTGGAAGAAGAAGAAGCGAAGAAGGAAATGTCAGGTTGAAGCCAGTGAAGAGTCATGGAATGGATCACGTGGTGAGTCCCTTGGTGAGGACTCAGCAAGGTGGAGGTGCTGAAGGTGGCTTGGGTTGTCTTCTGTTCGATGCATTCTGCTGCATCGCCAAGTGACTGTTGCCAAACCTATGCGTGTTGCAGTGATTGTTTGTCCATTTTACAAATATTTTAAATATTTATTTTATAAATTCTTTAAATATTTGTTTTATAAATATTTTAAATATTAATTTTATAAATATTTTAAATATTAATTTTATAAATATTTCAAACTTAATGATTTGAACGTCGTTACCCAATGCAAGTTTCCAATGTTAAATAGTCCTTAGTGAATCGAGTCCAGACAAACGCTGGAAATGGTGCTGACACGTGGCGAACAATCGAAATATATGAAAATTAATTGAAACTAACCGCATTACATAAAAAACTGTCAACTTTCTGTTACAAGCAATCAGGCTTCGACTATAGAATCAACTTTTTGAACCAGAAAATTCAGAATTGAATCATACATTATATTCACATTGAATGACTATTGAAGAATGTTCCATCAAATCAACCAAAACTGCAATGTTACACTGTTAAAAGCCAATGTCGGAAAATGATTGTACTTGTTTAAAAATAGTGTTGTTTATACTGTTTGTTTACGTTTTCAGGTCGCCTTTTTGATCTTTTCCCAATCAAATAACAATCGAAACGTTTTGATTCAATTTCATCACAAATCCAAAAATTCCTTTCGCCTTCGTCCAATCGGTGAGTTAAAAGGATCTTTCGACTGAGAATGCTTTGAAAGTTGGTTGGAGTTGGCGGAAATGAAATGAATTCCTTATGAGATGCCGTCTTTTCGACCACTGGGGAAGAAAAAAAACGACAAGGAAGTGAGAGAAAGTGGAAAAAACGAACCGAAAAGTTGGATCAAGAATCAATTTGAATAATAATTATTATTGTTTTTATTTATTTTCCATTGTCGATTGTTTTAAATCAGAATTATTAGAATTTCTTTATTTTTTTGATCAAATAGAAATGACTGATAAACTCTTTACCTCCAAAACTATTAGCCCACCGAGATCGGGATGAGAGAAATCTTCCAATGTTCGGTAGCAGGAATCGAATCCCGTTTCCTTCGTACTACTCCAAACGTTGGTGACATTTCTACTTCAGCGCATTCAACATTTCCTTGAGATGTTTCGTCAAGCAAAATAGAACCATGAAAACACTACGTGCAACAAAATAGGCAACCAAAACTACCCTCCCAACAACTTCTCTGTAGAAGCTCTTAGCATTTGAGCTGATGTTACAACATTGTTGCATCTGGTGTTACAGCCTTGTTACATCTGGTGTTACAACCTTGTTACATCTGGTGTTACAACATTGTTGCATCTGGTGTTACAACCTTGTTACATCTGGTGTTACAACCTTGTTGCATCTGGTGTTACAACCTTGTTGCATCTGGTGTTACAGCCTTGTTACATCTGGTGTTACAACCTTATTACATCTGGTGTTACAACCTTGTTACATCTGGTGTTACAACATTGTTGCATCTGGTGTTGCAACTTTGTTACAGCTGATGTTACAACCCTCAGGTATCCCAGTCACCACCACTCCCCCCTACAACGAGCAGTGCTTTCCCTCGGTTCTCACCCGTGAGTGTTACATTCTTACAGCTTAAACCATATTTAGTCAGCGCTATACAAATGCTGAAATGAGATTGAATAAACTTTGAAATTTTTTTCTTCATATTTTACCAGACTTTGCCTTTGGTATTTTATAATTATTTTGTGATGCTAATGCGCTTTGAATGCTATGACGTTTGTAGGTCTTTCAAAGCTTGTAACGTAGGCATGAAGAAGGAACCAAAACTCCTTGAAAAATCACTCAAACAAGCACAACCCACCCAACAAACGCAATCCCTTCTGGAGAGTAGAACCCTTTCGACACAAACAGTACATAAACAATGCACTTCCCCTCATAGACTCAGCCCCTGCCGGCTAACTCAACCCCCTCGCAAAAAATCACAAAACGAAAAAAAAAATTCTTCCAACACAACTTCTTAATATGAAGTTAACAACTCTTCTTATAAAATCACAACATCTTTTTATCTCAACACAACACTTCCTTACCTCAACACAACATCCCTTTTACCTCAGCACAACATCTCCTAACCTCAACACAACACACTAACTGACACATCCACCTAATATCAACACAACAACCCTTGTATACACACAACACACTTTTCATAAACATAACACACCTTCTATACACACAACACACCTTCCATACGCACAATACACATTCTGTACACACAACACACCTTCCATACGCACAATACACATTCTGTACACACAACACACCTTCCATACACACAACTACCCTTTTATACACTCTATACCCCCAACCACAAACACAACATCCACCCACACAGCATTCTTGATCAAAAGGGCCAGAATTCGAGGCTTCGTTCTGCAACTGTTGGCCATGTTGATAGTGGTGCTGGCGCTTTTGAACTTCATCATCGTGTGCCTCGCCAAGTACGAAAAGGTGGACTTTTTGTGTTACAGCGGGAGCAACAACACTTTCTCAAACGCGGTCAAGAGAAGATTTCCCGCCATTGAACATTTCTCGTCTGCTGTGGGAATCTCAGCTCTTGTGGTTGGTGATTTCCCTTTGTGGCACTCTCTTCCTGTTCGTCTTCTATAGCGCTGTATTCTTTTGTGTTTTGTGGTGTTGTATCCCCGTTGTCCTCCTTCCATTGTTTAGGTTCTTTGGTGTCTTTCCTCGTAATCTTTCTCATTCCGTCTACTCTTGTATTTCCTTGTATACCCTTTGAATTTTTTTTCCTCGCTGTATTGCAATCGTGATTGTCTTGGGTCGTTGGAGTGCTTTTCTCACGGTTTCCAAAGATTTTTATTTTTTAGGTAATCTCCAACTGTTATTCCATTTGATGATTTTGCTCTCGAACAATCTAATCTTTGAGTTTATTTTTCATTGGCAAAATATTTCAGAATTGATTAAGAACCTCCATTCTCGCTTGTTTGAAATCTATTTCACCCCTCTCAGCTCTTTGTATTCAGCTTGAGGTTCATAGTTGCTGACTTTGGAACCCTCCCAAAGGTACACAACCAGCATGAAATTTCAAAAGGATTTCCTCACATTTATTTTCTCTTTCATTTACTTTATTCCCATCAGCTCCACCCTGTTCATTCTGCCCTATTAACTCCACCCTAATAACTCTACCTTATAAGCTCTGCCCCTCTTAACTCTATCTCCATAATCTTCACCCCATCACAGTCAAACCATCCCGCTGGAAACAGTAGCACAAACACTCCCTATTGACCTCATTTCCACCAAACATTTCACAACTTCCTGCAATTTGATTGGTCAAGTCCTTTTGAAACTCCTCCCACAGTTGGTGACAACCTTCTTCTTCGGAATGTTATCAATGCTCTGCCTGCCTATCATCATCATCTTCTCCGTCCTCTGCTCCCAACTGGTGTGTGTTTTTCCTCTCTCCCCCTCCTTCCTCCA
>OX387255.1:5610739-5613753 GCA_947562095.1 Branchellion lobata | reverse complement strand
ATTATTATTATTATTATTATTATTATTATTATTATTATTATTATTATTATTATTATTATTATTATTATTATTATTATTCTTATTATTATTATTATTATTATTATTATTATTATTATTATTATTATTATTATTATTATTATTATTATTATTATTATTATTATTATTATTATTATTATTATTATTATTATTATTATTATTATTATTATTATTATTATTATTATTATTATTATTATTATTATTATTATTATTATTATTATTATTATTAGTAGTAGTAGTAGTAGTAGTAGTAGTAGTATTAGTAGTAGTATTAGTATTAGTTGTAGTAGTAGTAGTAGTAGTAGTAGTAGTAGTAGTAGTAGTAGTAGTAGTAGTAGTAGTAGTAGTAGTAGTAGTAGTAGTAGTAGTAGTAGTAGTAGTAGTAGTAGTAGTAGTAGTAGTAGTAGTAGTAGTAGTAGTAGTAGTAGTAGTAGTAGTAGTAGTAGTAGTAGTAGTAGTAGTAGTAGTAGTAGTAGTAGTAGTAGTAGTAGTAGTAGTAGTAGTAGTAGTAGTAGTAGTAGTAGTAGTAGTAGTAGTAGTAGTAGTAGTAGTAGTAGTAGTAGTAGTAGTAGTAGTAGTAGTAGTAGTAGTAGTAGTAGTAGTAGTAGTAGTAGTAGTAGTAGTAGTAGTAGTAGTAGTAGTAGTAGTAGTAGTAGTAGTAGTAGTAGTAGTAGTAGTAGTAGTAGTAGTAGTAGTAGTAGTAGTAGTAGTAGTAGTAGTAGTAGTAGTAGTATTAGTAGTATTATAGAAGTGATAATAATCATCATAATAATCATAATAATACGAATTATAACTTGTAGAGCTCCAAGGCCATCGATTCAGAATCATTGGAAATCATCAAAAACTCATTGAAAATTGTTCGAGAATAATAAAAAATATTTGATAAACATTGAGAAATCACGAAACGCACCACAGTTTGAAATGTTCGAATTGGTTGAGAAGAAGACGTGTACGGTGGTGGTGGTGTTGTCCTTTTTGATCGCCTTCTTGGCCTTCTTCTCCGTCTTCCTTCTCTTCGACTGCCTCCTCTACCTCTTCCGAAACTTTCCTCTCGTCATTCTGGTCGTTGCTGGTGTTGTTGTGGGGGGGTTCTTAGTTGCTGGTGGTGGCTTGCTTGTGTTGGTGTGGCGGTGGCTTTGGTGTTGTTGTGGCAGTGGCGGTGGCGTTGGTGGTTTTGTGGCGGTGGCGTTGGTGTTGGTGTGACAGTGGCGTTGTGGTGTTGTGGCGGTGACATTGGTGGCGTTGTGATTTAGTTGGTGGTGTTGGAGTGGCTTGTTGGTGGTGTTGGTGCTAGGAGTGTTGTTGTTGTGGGACTGACGTTTTGAAGGTTTAATGGGGCTGGTGGGGGTTGTTGGTGGTTTTGTCTAGTGATGGTAGTGATTGTTGGTGGTTTTGTTTGGTGATGGTGGCAATTGTTGGTGGTTTTGTTTGGTGATGGTGGGATTAAGGGTGACTTGGTGGTGGTTTTGGTGAAATGCTTGTTGTGAAGTTTGCTGTTGAAATGGGTTTGGAAGTCAATTTTTTTAAACAAGATTTTGAAATGTATATACTTAATTAATCACTTTTCAAATAAACTTGATGAAACAACCTCCTAATTCAAATACCCAAGAAACCTCCTTTAGAGGGAAAACCCCCTCTGGAACCCCTTCCGGAACATCCTCTTCCTCCTCCTCCTCCTCTTCCTCCTTCTCCTTCTCCTTCCAAACCCGTTTCCTCCCCTCCTCCTCCTCCTCCTCCTGAACCTCAACCAGCTCCAGTTCCTCGACAGCAAATCATCATCCTACCAGCCCCCTTCAAACGACCCCCAAGAAGCGTCAAACCCATAGAAATTGTACCTTTTCCTCCCCACTCTTGCCACTATGGGGTGGGTTGTGGCGTTTCCAAACCCAAAATCCTCCACCCAAAACTGCCTAAGAGACTTTTGGCCAAGGTGCATCGAAGAAAAAAACAAAGAGAAGTGGATTCAGATGGCGAAAATGAAGCTGTTGATGATGCTTGTGGCTGTGTGGAATCCCGGTCATCACTGTCTCCTGCAGCAGTGTTGAAGAGAAGGTACGTTAGAGAGCTGAAAGAGGATCCGAGTTTGGAGAGAGTTTCTAGGAATTCTGTTAGAGGGTGTGGAGAGATGGAAAGGGAAAAGGCGTGTTGTGGCGGAGGAAGAAAGAGAAAATGTAGTGTATATGACTGTTACGACTCCTACAACGCTCACCACTTTGAGTCTCAACCGGAAGTTGCTTATAACGGACATATAAAAATTCGTGACTTCAAAGAACGTGATATCGACTATGAAAATAGCTCAGCACGACTTTATTGCAGTGGTAGTGGTTGTAGTGTTTGCGGCGGTAGCGCCTGTGGTGGCTGTGGTGGCTGTGGTGGCTGTGGTGGCTGTGGTGGCTGTGGTGGCTGTGGTGGCTGTGATGCTGGATGTCATGGTTGTAGTGGTGGCGGTTGTGGTAGTGGCTGTGGTAGGGGCTATAGTAGTGGTTGTAGTGATGGAAAAAAGATGCCGACCCACAAAGACAGGTGGAAAGACCCTTGCAAGCCCTGTGGCACCTGGAAGCGACCCTGCAAACGGTCGCCGAGGGAAAATTTTGAGTTTTGATATTATTTTTTCATTTTTGTTGAGCCAAAAAATATACTAAATAATTCCCTGATTAATTTTCATGTTTTTGATTTATTGTTGCGTGTTGCAACTGTTGTTACTGCTGTTTGTTTTAACTGTTACATCATGTTCGTGTGGATCTTTCGAATGACTCCGATGAACTCTAGCTTTCTCGTGGTGATCATTTTTTTAGATTTAAAATTAAGTGTTAAAAGTTGAAAATAATCGGTTTTATTTCTGTTTCATTAATTTTTCACTTTTATAATTTCTTTATTTTTAGTTTACAATTAAAGTTGAAACCGACATGAAAATGCCTGAAATTTTTCAGTATCCTTCACACGATGGACTCTATGAATTTGAAGCTTAAAAGTTAGAG
>OX387255.1:5595739-5608239 GCA_947562095.1 Branchellion lobata | reverse complement strand
AGTTTCAACCTAATTTTCCAAGTTCCCAAACTATTTTTTTCATTTTAACTTAGCCTATCTATTTCTTGCCATCACCAACCTCAATCACCAGCCACCACCACCAACCACAACCACCAACCACAACCACCACCACCAACCACAACCACCAACCACAACCACTAACCACCAATCACCAGCCACCACCACCAACCACCAACCACCAACCACAACCACCAGCTACAACCACCACTACTCCCAACCACAACCATCACTACCAACCACCCTCCCAGCAAGTCCAGAGGATATGACGACTACGACAATGGTGGCAGCCGGGGTGGCGGTTGCTGCGGAAAGAGTGAAAACTATGGTGATGACTATGGTGATGGTTATGGTCAAGGTTATGGGCAAGGATATGCCCAGCAGGGTCAAGGCTATGTCCAACAAGGTCAAGGTTATGTCCAACAAGGTCAAGATTATGTCCAACAAGGTCAAGGTTATGTCCAACAAGGTCAAGGTTACGCGCAACAATTTGGAGGAGTGGCACAGTTCCAAAGACCCAATGTGAGTTCCGTAAAAAAAAAATTGGATTTAAAAAATATCGGATCTGATTATTCAGCTACCAACAAACCCCACTGACTATGAGTTGTCAACTTCATCGTCTCATCATTCCACTCTTCAGAGATATATGTCGAACATGGGAGGACTGCAGGGAGGGGTGGTGGGAGGAGGAAGTATGCTAGGAGGAGGAGGAGGGATGATGGGGGGAGGAGGAGGGATGATGGGAGGGGGAAGGATGATGGGAGGAGGAGGGATGATGGGGGGAGGAGGGATGATGGGAGGAGGAGGGATGATGGGAGGAGGAATGCAAGGTGGTGCAGCTTCATACCCTGCATTCAACGGTGGAGGGTCTGGAGGGTATTTCATGGGTTAAGTTCTTCGTAGTTGGCTGATGGATTGCCAGGCTAACTAGGTTAATCATTGGTTGGTTGGCTGATGAATTTCCAGGCTAACTAAATTCATTGGTTGGTTGATAGTTCAAATGGTTTTCAATTTTATGAGTAATTGGATGTGTGATTGTATGTGTAATTGGATGTGTGATTGTATGTGTAATTGGATGTGTGATTGTATGTGTAATTGGATGTGTGATTGTATGTGTAATTGGATGTGTGATTGTATGTGTAATTGGATGTGTGATTGTATGTGTAATTGGACGGGTACCAGGATGGGTAATCAATGAATTTTGAGTAATCCGCTGGTTGACTTCCTAAGGCAAACTCAGCACAATGAATAATTAACAGTTTTCTCTAATAAAACAGAACTATTATCTTTAGGTGGAATTGCCTCTTTGGTTCAAACTGGGCTTGACACTCCTTCTAACACCAAACAATCTTTAACATGTTCGGTCATTTCATGGTATAACTACTACTTCTCGTTACTCTTCTCCTTGTCGATTCTTTACTTCAATAAATTTTCAATAATTTTCTCATCAATTCATTTTTTTTTCACTCAAATTTTCACACATCCCTCTTTTTCCGTTCTTTTTTTTTCTGATTTATTTTTTTTAATTCTTTGTTGAAGCAAACGCAGACAATACAATACAATACAAATACGAATAATATTATAGTGGCATTAACCCCGTAGAGTTTCGAGGCCAACGCTGGGTATGTCGCAAATTCTTTTTTCCAACTTCTAACTTCAACTCTCTTACGTCTTTCTTCTACCTTATTATCCTTCTTCTTATTCTTCTCCTTCTTCCTTCCCTTCTGAGGACTCTTCATTATGTTCAGCGAAATTGGAAAAAAATTTAATACTTCGAAAATGCATAAATGCCTCAAAGATATCATTTTTAGTTTAAAAAACCATTTTTAAATTAGAGAAAATATAATTTTATCATATGAATATTACCCATGCAATTTGAGTGCAAAGTATTGTGTAGTTAAAAATCTTTTGAGGGGCAACAAGGAACCTTGTGATTTGGGGAAATCTCCCAACCCTTTCACGGGCCCGTATCGGAAACCATGCCAACGAAATAAAAAACACACGTTAGAAGTTGAATTGAATAAAGATGAAACAAATGCATGAAAGCCATTTTGGAAAGTGTATAAAAATTAAATTAAATTAAATAGAAGAAAAAAAAATTCGTTTTTTTACTTTTCATGTATTCATATATATATATATATATATATATATATATATATATATATATATATATATATATATATATATATATATATATATATATATATATATATATATATATATATATATATATATATATATATATATATATATATATATATATATATATATATATATATATATATATATATATATATATATATATATATATATATATATATATATATATATATATATATATATATATATATATATATATATATATATATATATATATATATATATATAACGAATGAAAAAAAAGAATAAATAAAAATTGATAATAAAAAGCAAAATAAAAAATAATAATGAAGAAAGAATAATAAGAATAATAATATTAATTGAGTAAAATAATTGAAATAATAATATTAATTGAGTAAAATAATTGAAATAATAATAATAATAATAATAATAATAATAATAATAATAATAATAATAATAATAATAATAATAATAATAATAATAATAATAATAATAATAATAATAATAATAATAATAATAATAATAATAATAATAATAATAATAATAATAATAATAATAATAATAATAATAATAATAATAATAATAATAATAATAATAATAATAATAATAATAATAATAATAATAATAATAATAATAATAATAATAATAATAATAATAATAATAATAATAATAATAATAATAATAATAATAATAATAATAATAATAATAATAATAATAATAATAATAATAATAATAATAATAATAATAATAATAATAATAATAATAATAATAATAATAATAATAATAATAATAATAATAATAATAATAATAATAATAATAATAATAATAATAATAATAATAATAATAATAATAATAATAATAATAATAATAATAATAATAATAATAATAATAATAATAATAATAATAATAATAATAATAATAATAATAATAATAATAATAATAATAATAATAATAATAATAATAATAATAATAATAATAATAATAATAATAATAATAATAATAATAATAATAATAATAATAATAATAATAATAATAATAATAATAATAATAATAATAATAATAATAATAATAATAATAATAATAATAATAATAATAATAATAATAATAATAATAATAATAATAATAATAATAATAAGCAAATAACAAACATCCCTTGTGAGGTTAGGGTGTAGTACCTAACACTAAACAATACCTCTGCATTCGTGACTGCGTGAACATGCCGGCATCATCATCAGCACCTCCACACACGCATACTCCATTTTCTCATTATTTCTAATTTCCATATTTTTAATATTTCTTTGTTTAATGTTTTTTTTATTTATTTTCAATGTTTTTATTCCTTTGTTTTTATTTATTTCTTTTTATTTATTTATTTTTATTTATTAATTTTTATTCATTCATTTCCATCAATTTCATTTTCAATCCACATTTATTTTTATTTTCATCCGTTTTCCCATGTTTCCAATCCATGCTCAAATTGTTTTTCTAAAGCAGTTTTTAAAACTTATTATTTATTTTTTTTTATTCTTCAAACTTCCTTATCATTATTCTTCAAACTTCCTTATCATTATTTTTCAAACTTTCTTATCATTATTTTTCAAACTCCCTTATCATTATTTTTCAAATTTATCATTATTTTTCAAACTCCTTTATCATTATTTTTCAAATTTATCATTATTTTTCAAACTCCCTTATCATTATTTTTCAAATTTATCATTATTTTTCAAATTTATCATTATTTTTCAAACTCCCTTATCATTATTTTTCAAACTTCCTTATCATTATTTTTCAAACTTATCATTATTTTTTCAGACTTCCTTATCATTATTTTTCAAACTTCCTTATCATTATTTTTCAAACTCCCTTATCATTATTTTTCAAACTTATCATTATTTTTTCAAACTTCCTTATCATCATTTTTCAAACTTCCTTATCATTATTTTTCAAACTTTCTTATCATTATTTTTCGAATTTCCTTATCATTATTTTTCAAACTCCCTTATCGTTATTTTTCAAATTTATCATTATTTTTCAAACTCCCTTATCATTGTTTTTCAAACTTCCTTATCATTATTTTTCAAACTTCCTTATCATTATTTTTCAAAATTCATTCCATCTTCAAAATCCACTATTATTATCGTTTTAGTTTTTTTTATTATTTTTGTTATTAATATTACTATTATTATTATTGTTTTAATTTTTTCATTATTATCATTATTGTTATTACTATTATTATCTAATTATTCTTGTTTCTTTTTCATTCTGTCACAGCCTTCAACTTACTATATCACCTACTTAGTTTTATTTTCTCGACCGCCTTACTGCCTTCATCACGCCGAGCTTGAATGCAGACGACAATCACCTCAACACCTAAACAATGCCTCCTCCTGCCCTTAAGCCTTTCCTAGCTCCCCTTTTACTTTCGCCATTTTAGTCAAACATTTTCGAACGAATTGATTTATAAATGTTTAAATTATCAATTTACTAATCAATTCAGAGGCTTGGATTGCTTCCTACAACCTTCTGACCCTTCAGGTTATGTCAGAACTTTCAGCTGCAACTTGAAATCTCACTTTTCCAACCCACCAATCTCAAAGAGGCGGTTTACTTAAAAACTTTTGATTACTTAAAACTGTTCAGAATTACTCATTAGTGGCTATTACCAAGTTGTAACTAGTTTTGATTGCTATAAGTGGTTATAATTTGTTGGAATCCGTTGAAACCATTGCTGGATTTGTAGAATGGCGAACAAGAGAAGAGGTTTAACTCTTGAACCCATCAGACTAACATCCATCCAACTAGGCTCTATCCTATCAACCAGCCGTCAATAAAAACAACCATCAACCAATTTTAATTGTTGCTATGACTCCTTATTGTTATTATTTGTTTTAATATTATTAAAAACATAATTTTTACTTTTAGCAGTAATTTTCCTAACGCTTCAATCTCAAGCGATTTAACAAACAATGGATCCTTGAAACCACCTTGACAAGTTTACCACAACCTTGCGACTACTGCCACAACAACCCCAACCATTACTACCACAACAACTACAACCATCACTTCCACAACCACCACAGCTACAAAAAGCTTCGCCACCACACCAACCCCATCTAAGCCTTCACCACCACACCAACTCCATCTAAGCCTTCACCACCATACCAACTACTGAAACTTCCCCCAAAATTACAGAAACAACAGCCAACCACCACCACAACCAACTACAACCAACAACCACCACAACCAACTACAACTAACCACCACTGCAATCAACCACCACAACCAACCACCCTCACCCCAGTGGACCGCTGTTTCCGTCTGTGGGCAGTGCTTCTCATCATCACAGCACTCGTCTCCATCATCCTTTCTTTCATCAACATCAACAACCTCCTCAATGACTTCATCGTTGAGCTGGCCAGGTCACTCCATCACTCCATCCTCTCCTCAATCATGTCCCCCACCCCATCTTCCATTATTCATCATTCCTTTTCCATCCCCATCCTCCACCTTCCATCTTTCATCTTTTATCTTCTCCCACATTCTCCAATTTCAATCACCCATTTGAAATTCTCCCCCCCTTTTTAACCCCTATTTAGGTTCTCCTCCAACACCAATCACCCATCTGGTCTTCCTCCCCTCTTGGGTCCATATTCCAAACTTCTTTCTTGCTTTCCCCCTATCACATCTTTGTACTTTTCTTTTCATCTTTCCCTCCATCGCCATTTTACATTTCAAACCACCTCACCATCTTCCACCCTACTCCTTACTCTTCTTTTCCATAGATTTTCTGTCACCTGTCCCGTATCTTTTTCCACCCATCCTACAGTGGATCCTTCAGTCTCTTTTTTGAATTTGTTCATCCCATTCCTTCTTTCCATCCTCTTCTTCCCATTACACTATTTTTCATTATCAATCCCTCATTCTTATCACTTCTCCACCTCCCCTTCCCTAATTTCCACTACAATTCCACCTTTTTTCTTCCATTTTATTTTTAGTCTTCCATCTCAACCACAGTTTTCCATATGAGGGCTCTGTTGGTGAGTTCTTTCCCTTCTGCAGGAACAGAGGCTTCATGGCCTTTGGTTGGTCCTGTGGTCTTCTCAGCTTCGGGGTCTAGAAATATTTATTATCAAACCATAAATATTATTATTATTAAATGATTTAGATAAATAATATTATTGATTCATTGTTTCACTTTAAATATTTTTTATGCTTGAAGCCTCGAAATTCTACGGTGTTAACGCCACGATAATAACGTTCGTAGTTGTGTTGTATTTAAAGTCGAATGATAGTCATTCAAACTGATGAATATAATCAAGGTGAATGTGATGAATAACTAGTTGAATGTAATTTGAATTTATTCATCTTTGAATAAATTAAACATTAAACAACTGCAACCAATGAAACGAAGGCCTTGCTGACTGGCCTGATGATTTTTGGAGTTGAGGACCGACTGAACACTTTCGTGAGAGCTCTTACTTATTGGACGTGTAGTTAATGAAAACGCAATATGTACTGATTCTGAAAACTCTTCACATTCAAGCCCAGCTTTCGACCATAAGCTAAAACCCATCTATTTCTCCATTGACCATCTTTATCCTTTTCCATATATCCAACCCTTTTTATCCAATGTTTTCTATCTTTTTTTTCATTGTTCCATCCATCCATTCACCTCCATTCATCCATCCTCCATGACCACCTTCTAGAACGTGGTCTTTCTGTTTGTTAGTGGAACCACAGCTTTTGTTCTCAGCGTCGTCATCACCGTCTGCTCTTCTATGGTGGGTCAAGCATCCATCCATTCATCCATCCGTCCATTCATTCATCCATTCATTCATCCATTCATTCATCCATTCATTCATCCATTTATTCATCCATTCATTCATCCATTCATTCATCCATCCATCCATTCATTCATCCATCTATCCATTTATTCATCCATCCATCTAACAATCCATTCATTCATCCATCCATACATTCATCCATTCATCCATCTATCAATCCATTCATCGATCCAAGCATCCATTCATCAACTATGCATCTATCCATGCAACTAGGCATTTCACTCATTCATTCTATGCAACCATTCATCCAAACAATTCATTCAGTCATGCACCAACAAATTCACCCATGCATCCATGCCATGCATTAACAAAAACAACCAACACAACGCCACTAACGCACAGCAACGATACTAATAAAGCAACCACCAACAACACTAAAACACCATTAATAACTCTATCATCAACATCAGCAACAACATCACCCAACAACATCACCACCATTTCATTCAGATTCTGGCTTGTCACGTGACATTTTCAGGTGAGCTGCCCTCAAGCAACCTTTTCATCTCCATCTTCGCCGTCATCCAGCTCATTCTCTCCCTCTTGGCCTTCTTCAAAGTGCTCAAGAAGCGATGGGAAATGGCCAGCGATGCCAAGTACGGGATCGAACCCTTGCCAAACCCCTTTGAACTCACCGTCGACCCCCAAAACATCACACGTGTGGATGATGTCTACAACCCCAAGATGATAAAGAGGGCAGATGACGAGTTTTATAGAGCCATGTCTCAGCGTGGCAGCCACTTCAATGCCTCCTACGCACAGAATCAAGTCCGTCAACAGGTGGACCAGTACAAAATGGCCAGTGGAATGAGGCCTGTGAGTGGGTACCAGAATGCGAAGCAGGTGGGTGGGAAGGTGGTGGATGCTTGGTGCCCTGCTTTGCGGAGTTGTTGGCATTGATTTTGCTTTACTGTTAGATGCAAAATTTGTTAGTGCAACATTTGTTGTTGCAACCTTTGTAGATGCAACATTTGCTGTTGCAGCATTTGTTGTTGCAACATTTGTTGTTGCAAACTTTGTAGGTGCAACATTTGCTGTTGCAACATTTGTTGTTGCAAACTTTGTAGGTGCAACATTTGCTGTTGCAACATTTGCTGTTGCAACATTTGTTGTTGCAAACTTGTTATGGTTGTTGTTTCAGTTGTTTTCTTATTTCGTGCCTATTTTTCAATTCTCTATCAATTTTATTACACTTTTCTCATATTCACGTGAAAACCAACTTACTACTAACAACCACAAACCACCACTAACAACCACAAACTACCACTAACAACCACAAACCACCTCTTACAACCACAAACCACCACTAACAACCACAAACCACCACTAACAACCACAGACTACCACTAACAACCACAAACCACCACTAGTAACCACAAACCACCACTAGCAACCACAGACTACCACTAACAACCAAAAACCACCACTAACAACCACAAACCGCCACTAACAACCACAGACTACCACTAACAACCACAAACCACCACTAGTAACCACAAACCACCACTAACAACCACAAACCACCACTAGTAACCACAAACCACCACTAGTAACCACAAACCACCACTAGTAACCACAAACCACCACTAGTAACCACAAACCACCACTAGTAACCACAAACCACCACTAACAACCACAAACCACCACTAGTAACCACAAACCACCACTAGTAACCACAAACCACCACTAGTAACCACAAACCACCACTAGTAACCACAAACCACCACTAGTAACCACAAACCTCCACTAACAACCACAAACCTCCACTAGTAACCACAAACCACCACTAGTAACCACAAACCTCCACTAACAACCACAAACCTCCACTAGTAACCACAAACCACCACTAGTAACCACAAACCACCACTAGTAACCACAAACCACCACTAGTAACCACAAACCACCACTAGTAACCACAAACCACCACTAGTAACCACAAACCTCCACTAACAACCACAAACCTCCACTAGTAACCACAAACCACCACTAGTAACCACAAACCTCCACTAACAACCACAAACCTCCACTAGTAACCACAAACCACCACTAGTAACCACAAACCACCACTAGTAACCACAAACCACCACTAGTAACCACAAACCACCACTAACAACCACAAACCACCACTAGTAACCACAAACCACCACTAGTAACCACAACCCACCACTAGTAACCACAAACCACCACTAGTAACCACAAACCACCACTAGTAACCACAAACCACCACTAGTAACCACAAACCACCACTAGTAACCACAAACCACCACTAGTAACCACAAACCACCACTAGTAACCACAAACCACCACTAGTAACCACAAACCACCACTAGTAACCACAAACCACCACTAGTAACCACAAACCACCACTAGTAACCACAAACCACCACTAGTAACCACAAACCACCACTAGTAACCACAAACCACCACTAGTAACCACAAACCACCACTAGTAACCACAAACCACCACTAGTAACCACAAACCACCACTAGTAACCACAAACCACCACTAGTAACCACAAACCACCACTAGTAACCACAAACCACCACTAGTAACCACAAACCACCACTAGTAACCACAAACCACCACTAGTAACCACAAACCACCACTAGTAACCACAAACCACCACTAGTAACCACAAACCACCACTAGTAACCACAAACCACCACTAGTAACCACAAACCACCACTAGTAACCACAAACCACCACTAGTAACCACAAACCACCACTAGTAACCACAAACCACCACTAGTAACCACAAACCACCACTAGTAACCACAAACCACCACTAGTAACCACAAACCACCACTAGTAACCACAAACCACCACTAGTAACCACAAACCACCACTAGTAACCACAAACCACCACTAGTAACCACAAACCACCACTAGTAACCACAAACCACCACTAGTAACCACAAACCACCACTAGTAACCACAAACCACCACTAGTAACCACAAACCACCACTAGTAACCACAAACCACCACTAGTAACCACAAACCACCACTAGTAACCACAAACCACCACTAGTAACCACAAACCACCACTAGTAACCACAAACCACCACTAGTAACCACAAACCACCACTAGTAACCACAAACCACCACTAGTAACCACAAACCACCACTAGTAACCACAAACCACCACTAGTAACCACAAACCACCACTAGTAACCACAAACCACCACTAGTAACCACAAACCACCACTAGTAACCACAAACCACCACTAGTAACCACAAACCACCACTAGTAACCACAAACCACCACTAGTAACCACAAACCACCACTAGTAACCACAAACCACCACTAGTAACCACAAACCACCACTAGTAACCACAAACCACCACTAGTAACCACAAACCACCACTAGTAACCACAAACCACCACTAACAACCACAAACCACCACTAGTAACCACAAACCACCACTAGTAACCACAACCCACCACTAGTAACCACAAACCACCACTAGTAACCACAAACCACCACTAGTAACCACAAACCACCACTAGTAACCACAAACCACCACTAGTAACCACAAACCACCACTAGTAACCACAAACCACCACTAGTAACCACAAACCACCACTAGTAACCACAAACCACTACTAGTAACCACAAACCACCACTAGTAACCACAAACCACCACTAGTAACCACAAACCACCACTAGTAACCACAAACCACCACTAGTAACCACAAACCACCACTAGTAACCACAAACCACCACTAGTAACCACAAACCACCACTAGTAACCACAAACCACCACTAGTAACCACAAACCACCACTAGTAACCACAAACCACCACTAGTAACCACAAACCACCACTAGTAACCACAAACCACCACTAGTAACCACAAACCACCACTAGTAACCACAAACCACCACTAGTAACCACAAACCACCACTAGTAACCACAAACCACCACTAGTAACCACAAACCACCACTAACAACCACAAACCACCACTAGTAACCACAAACCACCACTAGTAACCACAAACCACCACTAGTAACCACAAACCACCACTAGTAACCACAAACCACCACTAGTAACCACAAACCACCACTAGTAACCACAAACCACCACTAGTAACCACAAACCACCACTAGTAACCACAAACCACCACTAACAACCACAAACCACCACTAGTAACCACAAACCACCACTAGTAACCACAAACCACCACTAGTAACCACAAACCACCACTAGTAACCACAAACCACCACTAACAACCACAAACCACCACTAGTAACCACAAACCACCACTAGTAACCACAAACCACCACTAGTAACCACAAACCACCACTAGTAACCACAAACCACCACTAGTAACCACAAACCACCACTAGTAACCACAAACCACCACTAGTAACCACAAACCACCACTAGTAACCACAAACCACCACTAGTAACCACAAACCACCACTAGTAACCACAAACCACCACTAGTAACCACAAACCACCACTAGTAACCACAAACCACCACTAGTAACCACAAACCACCACTAGTAACCACAAACCACCACTAGTAACCACAAACCACCACTAGTAACCACAAACCACCACTAGTAACCACAAACCACCACTAGTAACCACAAACCACCACTAGTAACCACAAACCACCACTAGTAACCACAAACCACCACTAGTAACCACAAACCACCACTAGTAACCACAAACCACCACTAGTAACCACAAACCACCACTAGTAACCACAAACCACCACTAGTAACCACAAACCACCACTAGTAACCACAAACCACCACTAGTAACCACAAACCACCACTAGTAACCACAAACCACCACTAACAACCCACCAATGCCCTTTAGTACGTGCACAATGGCTGGGGAAACAGGAGCAGTGCCGTGGCTTATGGATGAAGACGGGAGTGAAGGAGGTGGAGAAGAAGGAGAAAAAAAAGAAGAAAGAGGAAGAGTAGAACGAAAAGAAGAAAAGAATGAAAGAAAAATTTTTAAGTTAGAAAAGAATGAGTGTGTGGTTGAAATTATATGGTGTTAACGTAAAAGTTGTTCTGGAGGGAAGGTGGACCAGGGATGGTGGGAAGAAAACGAGCGGATGCTGATAATAATGATAAGAAGTTGAAGGTTTGAATCAAGATGCATGTGTGATTTACTAATGTGGTGTTTCCAAATTGATTCTAATAATTTAGCACGACATTTTAACGATATATATTTCAAAATCCTCGAGAAATTTGTACGAAAACCTTGTTTCTTTTTATCAAATAGATAATATTCTTATTTATATCACTTGAATTATCATTCATTCGTCACCTCATTTGTGCATTTTATGATTCAAGTATTTAAAAAGGCTTGGAGGACTAACCAGAGGCGTCACGGTTGCTGCAAGCGCATTAAGGTTTCCTCGTTGGTGGTATTAGGTGCTGTCACCACATGGGGCACAAACATCATTGTAGAAAACAACTCGAATTTTGTTCCAATCTTCACATAGCGTTCATCAAATAGAAACAAATAAAACACTCGTTGCCTTTTTTTGC
>OX387255.1:5580739-5590739 GCA_947562095.1 Branchellion lobata | reverse complement strand
CACCATACCACCCGGCACCACACCACACCACACCACACCACACCACACCACACCACACCACACCACACCACACCACACCACACCACACCACACCACACCACACCACACCACACCACACCACACCACACCCCACTATACCACACAACACCACACCACACCACATCACACTACACCACATCACACTACACTATACCACACCTCACTACACCACACCACACCACACCACACCACACCTCACTACACCACACCACACCACACCGCACCACGCCACACCACGCCACACCACGCCACACCACGCCACACCACACCACACCACAAAACACCACACCACACCACACCACACTACACACAGGCGTTTACAACTTTGAAGAGAAGAGGTTCAAACGAATTATTCTCATTGTCCTCATCGTCCTCACCATTCTTTCGTTGGTCTTGGGAGCCACAAATCTGGGTATGTTGGTTTCGAGTGGAGGACAGTTGTTGGGTTATTTACGGTTTGAGGCTTGTCCAGCGAAGAAGATGGACCCATTTATGGTTTAATGTATGGTGCAGAATAGTATGGTTTCTTTTCTATTTCAATGGTTGTAAAATATGGAAAAGATTGGAAGTTATGGGAGATTAAAGGCGTTTCCAAGTGGTGACAACTTCGTTCAAAACTTCCCAGACTTGCTTTTTCAACACTTCAATCCAGCTTCTTCGCCGTTTTTCTTCTTTTTCCACTACACTTTCCATCCTTTCTTCACAACTTTTTCCATCTTCTATTTACAACTCCCTTCTCCTCCGTCCTTCGAGACATTCCGTTTTGTCTCCACTTTTTTTCATTCCCATCCTCTCACTTTAACCTTCCTAGCAATCTTCTCATCCGCACCTTCTCTCTATTCCATCTCATCCCTATTCCATCTCTATCCCATCCCATCTTCAGTCCTACTCCCATCCTCTTCCCATCCCATTCCTATCCCATCCCCTTCCTATCTCAATCCCTTTTTATCCCATCTCCTTCCTATCCCACTCCATCCCATCTCCACCTCACCCCATCCCGCAGCTCTTTTCGCCACCAACGTCAGGACATTCCCCCTCACCACCACTCCCTCCTGGCTCACCCTCACCACCAAGGATGCCCTCTTCTACGTCTGGGCTGCCGCTGGTCTCTACTCCTTCCTGGTTAGTTCATCCAGTTGAAGTTATTCTCACGTTTTTATTTTTTTGTTTTTTTTTTAATTTTTTTCATATTTTTGTTTTTTTTAACTTTTTTTCATATTTTGTTTTTTTTTAACTTTTTTTCATATTTTTGTTTTTTTTTAATATTTTAATTTCAAACAAATCTTTCTTTATTTTTATTTAAGTTTTTTTTTCATTAATTTTTTCACAAAAAAGGTTTTTTTGTAGTCCCAGATTTTCTTTCGTTGAAAAACCCTCAAGCTAGAAGGCCAAACGGTCTTAGATTACATTTCTTCTTCAACCTTCCATCCCTAACCCATCCAATATCACCTTAAAACTTCTAATAGCCTCCTTCCATCACCCTTCTATCAGCAACTTCTTCTTTTTTTTCAAATCCAACTCAACCCTATTTTTTCTAATTCATTTTTTTCCACCCTTCTCAGCCACTTTTTCATAACTCATCCCTTTCACCATCCCAGTTTTCCCCATTTTTGCTTAACCCATCCAATTAACTCACCCAACCAACCCATCCAACCAACCCATCCAACCAACTCACCCAACCAACCCATCCAACCAACCCATCCAACCAACTCACCCAACCAACCCATCCAACCAACCCATCCAACCAACCCATCCAACCAACCCATCAAACCAACTCATCCAACCAACTTATCCAACCAGCCCATCCAACCAACCCATCCAACCAACCCATCCAACCAACTTATCCAACCAACCCATCAAACCAACTCATCCAACTGACCCATCCACCCAACCCATCCAACCAACCCATCCCCCCACCCACCCTCCAGGCCATAGTGGAGGCGATCATAGGCTTGCAAGTAAACAACGCCAGGAGGCAGATAGCACTGGCCTACATCGTGCTTGGTCCCTTCGTGGTCCTCATGGCTCTAGCACAAGCAGGCTCTGCCGCCCTGGCGAGTGATTCTGTCTTTTATGGCAATTTAATGAGAATTATCTCAATTAGACGCAGTTGAATGGAATTGTATGAAGTTCAATGGAGACTTTTCAGTTTCTTGCTTTGAGGTTTTTAAATTAAAATTGTTATTTATTAATTATTGTTATTATTAAAGGAAATTCAATATGTAGTGAATTATGCAATTAACCACTTAATTTTCATGGTTCAATTGGAACAAAACCATTGTCTGGTTCGACATTCACTTTTTAGCGACCCCCCTTCAGATGTTTGCAGCCTACTTCATCGACAACAGCAGCAACCTTCAAAACATCCAGTTCCTCTACTCCATCATAGACCTCGCTATTGCCTTGTTGGGGGTGTTGATCGCGGTGTGGGTATTGGTGGTGTGGGTGAGAATGTTGCAGAAGAGGAACAAACCAGCCCCGATGAGACAGCCTCCTCAAAACAATGCCTTCAACAGAAGGCGTTTCATTGATGAAAATGAAGAGGAGTTTGATGGTGAAGATTACTACGATGATGAAGAAGACGACGAAGAAGAAGAAGAAGGGAGGAGGCCTTACAGACCCTATCCTCCAGGGCCGGATCCTCGCAGAAGAGGCTATGGGCCTTCTTCAACTCCTGGAAACCCCCCTACCACCATCATCCAGCAGATTGTGGGTCCTCAACCCAGCCAACAACCTAGCGCTTTACCACAGATGCCCACTATCGTGCCTTCGCAACCACAACCACCGGTAGCAACCAGCACTACTTCCTTGAATTGAAATGCCTTGTTGAGGCCTATTTAGTCGTTTTTATAATCCATTTTTGACTAGGAAAGAAGCAATAATACGCATTGATTGAATAAGATCAGATTAAATCAAAATCTTCTCAACATTCTCACAATGAACCACTTCCTCACTGCAGGTTCAGCCCACCCCCAAAGTGATCATCATCAACCCAAGAACAAGACCCAACAACCAGCGACCCATGCCTATTAGAGGACCCCTCCCTCCTCTCCCACCTATGAACGGCTTCCAATTTCCAAGGAGCAATCTCCCACTAGCTTACCAACCTGGTCAGGGGGCAAGCAGGCCATTTGGTGGCCAGTTTGGTGGAGCTGCAAGACCTTATGGTGGTTTTGGTGGAGGTGGCTATGGGGGAGGTGGTTATAGTGGTGGTGGTTATGGTGGTGGTGGTTATGGGGGTGGTGGTTATGGTGGTGGTTATGGGGGTGGTGGTTATGGTGGTGGTTATGGGGGTGGTTTCCAACAGAGGTACTAGCTTGCTATCAATTGATGAGTTTCTGTGTTTTCTGTGGAAATTGAACGTCTTTGGAAGTTTTTAATTGGCGATTCCATGAAACTCAAAATAGTTGTGAAGTGTTTTCTGGAAGTTAAAAGTAGTGTTAAAAAATGGTTGTGGGTAGTTTGAGAGATCTTTGTGGGTGGTGTCTTCAGGAGATGATTGTGGATGTTGCTTGCTGAGAAGGCTTCATTCGGTGCTGAAGGAAGCTGTTTGGGATAAAAATGAGGGAAACATTGTGAGTATTTCGTTTTATATACCTTGTTTTATCACTATCACTATCACTATCACTATCACTATCACTATCACTCAAAGATGCAATGAATGAGTGTATGAAAGTTTTCAACAGAAATCCACAACTTCTTAGATTTTCCAATAGTTGTTGTCTATAATCCTTGAACATCCTACTATTCACACGATCTTTCTTAAACCCAAGTAGTAAAAACATTATTTCAAATCTTTATAAAACTATTCAAAAAACTCGACTAACTCGCCGTCATCCGTTACTTGTTCTTACACCTGTATGACAACTTTGCCGTGTTTCCCAGCAATACAACGCTTTTTCTTCCCTTCTTACTGTACTCGTCGTTCAAGCCACCATGCCTTGTGAATCACACTTGTTTACCGCCGAATTATTTGTTAGTTCTTGAAGACGCTTTGAATCTTTGTAGTAAGCGACTTTAACGATCATATCACTGTGGGAATCATCATTGATTGTAAGGTGTACTTTGCTCCATAATAAATCTCCGAGCATCCTTCTCTTCCTGCTTACTCTCGCCACCTCCACAGTCCACTGGTCTCCAGTTGATTTTCTTGAAGTTGTATCTGCAATAGTTATCATTATCGTGTCTAAGTACGATTAGAATTAGAATTATTATTCATAGTATTGATGTCGATTTGAACATTATTAGTAGAAGTAGTAATAGTAATAGTGGTAGTAGTAATAGTATTAGTAGTATTAATACTATTAGTTGTAGTAGTAGTGGTAGTAATAATAGTATTAGTAGTAGTAATGGTGGTAGTAGTAATAGTAGAAGTAGCAGTAGTAGTAATAGTTGGAATAGTACTAGTAGTAGTATGTTCAGAATAACACACTCATCATGGCCTCAGTGATTTCGTCAAATCCAGCAAATATTTTTTTCCTCGCCCATATCTTCCACGCATACCATCCTGCCTTTAAGTGAAATAACAAACCATGAATCATTAAAGAACGAAGGATACAATAGAACGCAGTTGAAACTTAAAAATACAAGACGGTATAACAAAATTAACAATGATAAATATATCATACTACAAAGCATTAAACTATAAATGAGACAATCTAACACAACATAGAATAACAACACTGGGTATTGCGTGATGCCTCTCTATAGAGCCTTCCCACCGGAGGGCTTTTCAGTGGGAGACTCCAGCAAGCGAACAACAGACGGCCTCTTGCGTCTTGTAGTAGCGTGTCCTTAAAAGCGTCGTCCTTGGAGCTAGGCGTTTTCGAATGGCTTGGAAGAGTTGATGAGATCTTAGCTTTGATGTTTTAACTTCTATGCTTTTCGAATAAAACTTTTTAAATTTTATTTTTTGAAACAGAAATACAACAAAGTTATCCACTGAAACAACAACAATTTCGTCTACTGGTGAAACAAACAACAAATCCATCCACTGAAACAACAACAAAAACAACAAGGGCAGAAACAGGCAACAACGACTGCAACATAGACGACAACACCGTTGACAAATGGAGCGGTTCGGAGCAGCATTAACAACCACCACGGAGGCTCGAGTTCCCAAGCAGGGTCCAGTCTACTTCCCGTACGACAGGGCCACTTCTTTGGGGGATGACCCAATTTACCCTCTCACCAGGGGCAATACAGACCTCCCCTCCAACGCTGTCACCTCCTCTCGACTGCTGGGAGGCAGGAGTGGTGCATCAGACCAGCTTGGAGCGCTGGAACCTTCGTATGGGTCCATGGATAGGCCTTCCAAGTACGAGGAACGACTCCAGGAAGCCAATGGTGTAGTGTCTGAGCAGAGTGGTAAGGGGTTGTTGTTGTGGTTGTTGTTGTTTTTGTTGTTGTTTTTGTTTTGCTGTTGTTGGTGTTGTTGTTTTTGTTGTTGTTGTTGTTGTTGTTGTTGTTGTTGTTGTTGTTGTTGTTGTTGTTGTTGATGTTGTTGTTGTTGACGTTGTTGTTGTTGTTGATGTTGTTGTTTTTGTTGTTGTTGACGTTGTTGTTGTTGTTGTTGTTGTTGTTGTTGTTGTTTTTGTTGTTGTTGTTGTTGTTATAGTTGTTTTTGTTTTTTTGAACAAAGGTGTGGATCCTTTTGTGTGGACAGGGAGTTTATCTTTAAGTCTTTTTGATGCATTAATAAAGTCATTGTGTTTGGTTCATTGTGCCGATTTCAGCTTGTATCCCAATATATTCTATCTTATGAATTAAATTATTTTTTATGGCCAGGTTTTATAGTGTTAATGGTCATAAGTATTGAGAACTTACCAATAAACATCGTTTAATAAAAGAAATTTTCGCTGTTTTTTTACATCTATCACCTAAACATCTCATCATCACCAAGTTTTACCAAATCCCACCAAACCTCATTCACATATCACTGTAAAACTTCACCATCACTGATACATCAAACCACCGCCAAAAAAATTCTCATCTGAACCACCACCTCAGGACACCACCACAACCAAAAAAACATATCTTCCTCCCATAACAACTCTACCACTATACCACCTCCAGCCACCACTACACCACCTGCAGCCACCACTAAACAGAACCCGCCCACCTCCACTCCAGACAAAGACACCAAGAGGACTTCACGCCTTTCCAAATGCATGGGCGTGTTGCTGCTCTTGTTGTCTTTCATCCTCTTTGTCATTGGGGTCATCAACGTCATTGTAGCTGCCACAGCACTCGCTCCAGCAGGCTGGGGGTGTCTGGTTGCGGAAAAGAATGCCTACGCCGATTATTTCGGACCCAAAACTGCTTCTATGAGACTCCTCACGTGGCTTTTTGTTGCTGTCGGGACTTGGACCGCTATCCCGGTATTTTTATGTGGACTTACAAGTTACTGTTGTGATTTGGAGTGTGGTTCCAATACATCATGTATAGAATATTATTTATTCATGAAAACTTTGTTTCTTCAAAGGGATGTAGCGGTTTACTAATAAAAAATAAGCAAGGGCTCTCCTTTATATTAAGCTGATATTCTCCATTATTTTAAAATTACATCACAAGTTTCCAGTCACCACAGTTTTTACAGTCCATACTATTAAAACAGCCACCACAACGATCACAACTAGCACCACTACAATTTCACCACTACAATTTCACCACTACAATTTCACCACCACAATTTCACCACTTTTATCACCACACAGCCCTTCATAGCAGGACTGGCCCTGTTCAGGAGTGGCAAGTCTTCCAGGACGATGGAGAACCACAGTTACAATCCAGGCCTCCCGGTCGAACTCCAGAACAGCCTCAAAAGCAACACCAGCGCCGTAAGAAAAAACCGATTAATCATTTAATAACTATTCAAGTAATTAATTAATTTACCAATTAAGTAATAAATTAATCAACTTTACTCATTATAAGAATTAAAATTTAAACTAATTATTTAGAGATTTGATTTTAATTTGGTTTATTAGATATGTTGAGTGTTAGTTGATCGGGTTGAGATCGCTCAAACGTTGTAATGGAATTTCTTAAAAACTTCTGGAAACGTTAAACCGCTTCAAAAGAACTCTTAACGTTGAAACATCACTTGAAACTTTTTTTATTTTTCCAGCCTGACATCTATCGAGTCTTTGCAGTATTCTCCATGGTTTTCAGTCTCCCTATGGCCTTCCTACTTGGCATTTTGGACATCATTTTGGTGCTTAACATCCACGATTGCCTATTTGTAACCATTGCTTCAGAAATATATTTTTTGATAGTTATATTTTGGCAAAATCTTATGTTTGACTTTTTAAAGTATGTTCAATTAATTATAATTATAATTATTTCATTATATTATTTTATTTCATTTTTATATTATCCCACTAAAAACACTTCCATTTTTATTTTCACCTCCTCCAGTCTTCCTACTGTTTCACTTCTGGCCAAAACTCGCTGAAGTTTTATCTGCCCATCGGAGTGATGGTGGTCGCGGTGGTGACGTTTGTGGTGGTGTTAGTGACGTGGTACAAGGCCAAAGAGGCTTCGGACAGTGAGTACCACTACATAGGCAGCACATACACCGTTTATGAAACCTACGAGCCTGTCCTTACTTCTTCCAAGACACAACTCGAACCGCTTGTGGCACCCGCCATCATCCAAGCTCCCTCCCACTGCTGCAACAGTGGCGCAAACAACCCCGTGGTTATTGTCAACCAACCACCCCCTCCACCCCCTCCCCAGCCCGTCATGATGGTACAACCACCTCAGAAACCAGCCATCAGACCTGCCGTTAGTTTTGTGATTACACTTATCCCTTTATCAATTATTTAAAAATAACCCGCAAGGTAACTTGAGGCATTCAACTGTGATGTTAGTGATTAAGTTAATATAGGGGATTTATCTAATTAATTCGAATCCTTTAATTAGTTAAATCATTTAATTAATTTAAGTTATGAGTTATCCTTATGTTGCTTTTCATATTATTTCCACTCACATTGAAATAATTTCCGCCCACATCTACCTTAACTCCGCCCACATCTACTTTAACTCCGCCCACATTTACCTTAACACCACCCACATCTATCTTAACTCCGCCCACATCTACTTTAACTCCGCCCACATTTACCTTAACACCACCCACATCTACCTTAACTCCGCCCACATCTACCTTAACTCCGTCCACATCTACTTTAACTCCGCCCACATTTACCTTAACACCACCCACATCTACCTTAACTCCGCCCACAGCTACACTAACCTCACCCCCCACAGCCTCGTCGCATGCCGGTGCTCCGGCGTCCAGTGATACGGAGACCCACCCGGATGGCAAGGCCATTCTCGAGGTTCATGGCGCCCAATCAGGGAAGAGGTCTCTTCAGCCAGCCCCGCCCATACTCCGGCATGTACCTCCCACCCTCCAATCAGCCTCTACCTATCCGACCACCCTCCAATCAAGCTCCTCCTCCCATTCAACCCTTCCCCAATCAAGTTTCTAAACCTCCTAAAAGGGAAGGGAGGAGGAGAGAAGGAAGGATTCAGTGATGAAGGGAGGAGGATAAAAGAAGGTAGCGGAAAAGAAGACTAGAGAAGCAGAAAATACTTTGAGAAAGGACTGATTGAGGAAAGCGAAGAAAAATGTGAAAGCGGAGGAGGGTGGAAAAGCCAAAGAAAGATAGATGAAGAGTGTTGTAAGGAGCTTAATATGAGTGCAGACTTTATAAATTTTAAATTGAACATTGCGAGTAAATGTAATGTTTCTCGTTTGTTGCAAACAACGGAACAACAGGGTGTGAATGCGTGGTGTAAGAGAGGTATCATGTGGAACTTAAATCGACATTTGAACCATGCATGTTGCTTGAGGTATTCTATGATGGTGGTGGTGGTGTTGATGACGACGATGATGATGATGATGATGATGACGATGATGATGATGATGATGATGATGGTGATGATGAGGATGAGGATGACGATGAGGATGATGATGATGATGATGATGATGATGATGATGATGATGATGATGATGATGATGATGATGCTCAAGTATGGTTGATAACATGGATACAAGAGGAACATTGCTAACAAATTCAAATTCGATTCAACAATTGCAAGCACGTGTTTTTATGGATGGACAAGGATGGTGAGGAATGAGGAGGAGGGAAAGAAGGATAGGAAAATAAATGGAAATTAAAAAATATAAAAATGAAAAAAAGAACGAGGAAGAAGGGGTGGAAGAGGATGTTGAGAAAAGGACGACATAATGAAGGCTGATTGGGTGGTGGGCGAGGAGGATTGGTGAATGACTAATATCAAAATGAAACTTATGCAAAACAATGAGATATCAAGGTGGAAGTAAACATTGCAGAATAAGCGCTATATGAATCAATTGATTAGAAAAAAATTAATTTGATTAGCATGTACTAGCTGAGATTAGATTGGGTTTGATTAGCACATTTCAAAGAACGGAATAAAATAAACATTACAAGACAAAACAAAGTATGCTTGAGTAGCAGGGAGAAAAGGGATAAGATCAGATGGATAAGAGTGGCGTTAGCGCACCTCAATCTAACCCAACGTGTAAGATGATATAAGAACAGTGAGGTTGAGAGGTACAAAGAGAGTCGAATGTAGCACCATAGAACGACATAGCAACATGGTATCATAGCAACATAGTATCATAGCAACATAGTATCATAGCAACATGGTAACATAGCAACATGGTAACATAGTGACACAGTATTATAGTGACACAGTATCATAATGACACAGTATCATAGTGACACAGTATCATTGAGAAGCCTGATGGAATTTTTGTGAGCTGGGGTGGTTGATGAGAGGCCGATAATTGAGTAAATTAAAGTGTAGATGATTGAATGAGACTTAATTGAGATGGAAAGAATTGAATGAGACTTAATTAAGGTATAATTAATTGAATAAAACTTAATACAGGTGTAACTAATTGAATAAG
>OX387255.1:5535739-5573239 GCA_947562095.1 Branchellion lobata | reverse complement strand
ATCATCATCATCATCATCATCATCAGCAGCAGCAGCAACAGCAGCAGCAGCAGCAACAGCACTCACAGCCAGATGCAAGGGAGACAGCAATTGCAGGTGGTTCCTCCTGTTCATGTCCCTGGCGTTCAACTCTAGCAACTGGTGCGGTGGCGGTATGTTGTGATCGTGGTGTGGCTGGTGGTGTGGTGATGGTGGTGGTGTTTCTCTATACATGCATACATTATGAAAAATGGCTTACATAAAAAAGAATTGCATACATGCAAAAAGTAAGTCCACAAAAAAAAACGCACACACACACACACACACACACACACACACACACACACACACACACACACACACACACACACACACACACACACACACACACACACACACACACATACACACACACACACACACACACACACACACACACACACACACACACACACACACACACACACACACACACACACACACACACACACACACACACACACACACACACACACACACACACACACACACACACACACACACACACACACACACACACACACACACACACACACACACACACACACACACACACACACACACACACACACACACACACACACACACACACACACACACACACACACACACACACACACACACACACACACACACACACACACACAAAAGATATGGTTACCAGCTCGAGGCAGGCCCTGTTGCCGAAGAGGGAGGCGTAGTGAAGAGGGGAGTAGCCTAGGTGGTCGTGGATGCATGAGTCCACGTGGTTGCGCAACAAAAAGTCGACTATCCTGTGGAGGATGAATGCATGGATAGATGCAAGGATGGATGCATGGATGGATGAATGGATGGATGAATGGATGGATATATGGATGGATGAATGGATGAATGTATGAAAGAATGAATGGATGCATGGATGCATGGATGGATAGATGGATGGATGAATGGATGGATGCATGAATGAATGAATGGATGGATGCATGGATGGATGAATGGATGGATGAACGGACGGATAAATGGATGGATAGATGATTGATCGAATATATAGATTTCTGAATGGAAGGGTAGGTGGGTGGATGTAGAAAAACATAAAATTCAAAAATTCATCAGATTCATTCATCAATCGTTTCATATAACATTTCCCATCCCCACCATTCTACCCCCTTCACCCACTTTCACCATCCCCCCTCCACCCACCGTCACCAGTCTCCACCCACCAACCTCCCTTCTTCATCGAAGGCAGCAGCATAATGCAGTGGCGTGCACCCCCTCGCATCCACCCCCTCCAACTGGTGTGGTGGTGTGGTATGGTGTAGTGGTGTGGTGTGGTGGTGTGGTGTGGTGTGTGGTGGTGTGGTGTGGTGGTGTGGTGCAGTATGATAGTGTGGTGGTGTGTTGTGATGGCGATTATGATACTCATTTTTTCGATTATATTCACCCCAACCCTCTCAAACCTTCACACCCACAGACACCAGTTTATGCACGCACGTCACACTGCTGGTTATGCAGGCGTAGTGAAGACTGGATCTGTGATGGCGATTATGAATTTATTACCAGTATTGCGTCATGGCTTATGAACTGAATCAGTATTAGTGTAGATTTGTTTTTTTATGGCTTATATTACTGTGTGTGTTATAAAATTCCAACGAATTGTTCTTATTCTTTGCTATAATTTAAAAATAAATAAATATTTTATTATTCATTTATTTATTTATTTAAACAGATTATTCCATTAAATGAATATTATTATTATTATTATTATTATTATTATTATTATTATTATTATTATTATTATTATTCTTATTATTATTCATATAAACAGGGAATTCCAGTAAACTCCACCTCTGGTCCATATCAAGAGCATCCACATCCGCCCCCATGAGAAGCAGGTAGTTGAGGATGTTGGCACTCCTGAGACACGTTTTGTTAAAACATTTCAGCCTTTAAAAAATCTTTTGATAAAAATTTTAACAACAAAAATTAACGCTATTTTGTTTAACTATTTTTTTTTCTATTATTTTTTTTGTTGTTTTTTTATTTAATTTTTTGCAGTTCAATTTTTTGTTGAAAACTTGTTTTTTTACAAAAAATTTTTTTTTTCAAATTCTATTTAAGTGAAAAATATTAGTAATCTTTTTGAAAAAAAATTTTTTAATTTTTTTTTTTAATTTTTTACCTTAGATTAGTTTCAAAATGGAAAAAAAATTTTTACCTGCAAGTAGAGGCCAGGTGGATGAGGGATCTTCCCAGTCGGTCGGTCGAGTTGATCACTGCAAAGTTGCTGCCGAAGCCAAATTTGGAGACGTCCTCAAAGCCTCCGAGGTTAGCAGTTTTGGAGCCTTTACCGTTGACTACAAAACCTTGAGCCTTCTCATCTTTGATATTCTTGACGTCACCGCCACCACCACCACCACGGCCACTACCACCACCGCCCCCACCGCCACCACCACCACAACCACCACCACCATCAACAGCGTCATCATGTTTCAGGGTTTTTTTCCCACTTTTGTGTGATTTCACTTTATTTTTTTTACTTTTCTTTTTGTTTTTTTTAATTATTTTATCGACGGTGTGGTCGTCAGCTTTATCGCCCACCAATTTAACTTTATCACCTTCACCTTCAAAGCTCTCAATACAACCATCATTGCCACCAAAACCACCATCACCAACACCACCACTACCACCACTACCACCACCACCAGCTTCCTCTTCTTTCTTGGACGCCTTCACCAACAGCATGAAGCACCTGTTGTTGCCGTGGGAAGCTGCAGTGTGGAGTGGCGACAAGTCGTTGTATCCGCGTCTGTGGTGTGGTGTGATGTGATGTGGTTGGCGTGGGGTGGTGTGGTGTATTGTAATGATGTGGTGTGGTGATGAGGCGGGTGGTGGCGATGATGGAAAATCCATAAAACAACCTGGTGACGTCGGCTCCTTGCAACAGCAGCAGCTTGATGAGACAGGGATGGTCAAAGGCAGCTGCTGTGTGTAAAGGTGAACTTCCGTTCGCATCCGTGCTGTTCACGTCAGCCCCTGGTGTTTGAAAAGTAACATCATCATCATCATCATCATCATCATCATCATCATCATCATCATCATCATCATCATCATCATCATCACCATGGCTTATAAGACTGGTAGCTCTGTCAAGGTATCCAAGAGAGGTGACCAAATGGAGGGGTGTCTTGCCCTCTGTTGTCTGTGGTGGTGGTGGTGGTGGTGGTGGTGAAGAGAAGAAGGAAAGAGAAGGAGGAGGAAGAAAAAAAGAAAAAAAAAGATGAAAAAGAAATGAAAAAAGAATAAGAAGAGGATAAGAGAAAGGAAGAGGAGGATAAGAGAGAGGAGAAGGAGGACAAGAAAGAAGAGAAGGATAATGATGGGGAGGCTACCTTGGCGTCCACATAGACGAGTTCGTTGAAGAGGAGCTGCATGCACGCGTCTCCGTTGGGTGAAATGCAGGCGCAGTGCAGTGGAGTCTGTGGAAGAAAGCTCATCCATCCGTTCCTCCACCCACCCATCCATCCATCCATCCTTTCACCCCTCCATCCATCCATCCATTTTTTCACTCACCCATCCATCCATCCACCCACCCACCAAGCCCTTATAGTTGACGGCGTGTACGTTGGCGTTGAAGTTGATGAGTTCACTGCACACTGCTTCGTGTCCGTTCAGACAGGCCAGGTGCAGGCTGGTGTTGCCTGTGTGGTGTGGTAGTGTGGTATGGTGTGGTAGTTTGGTGTGGTAGTGTGGTGTGGTATGGTGTGGTGTGGTGTGGTAGTGTGGTGTAGTAGTGTGGAGTAGTGTGGTTGTGCGGTGTGGTGTAGTGGTGTGGTATGGTGTTGCCTGTGTGGTGTGGTAGTGTGGTGTGGTGTGGTGTGGTAGTGTGGTGTGGTGTGGCCTGTGGTGGTATAGTGTAGTGTTTGTTGGTGAAATAGTGAGTTGAATGTTAGATAAAATAAATTTTTGCTTGAAGAAAGTTTTTCTCTCTTTTCACCCCCCCCCATACATCCCCAAATGACCCCTTCCAAACCCCCCGAGCACCTTCAAAAGTGGTCTGTTCGGTGTCGGCTCCATACTCGATGAGCAATCGAACGACGTTCAACATGCCACTGCTGCTGGCAACGTGCAGTGGAGTGAACAACTGTCAAGGAAAAAGAAAGAGTTTTTTAACTTTTTTCGTTTTTTATTTGCTGAAAAAATCCATTTCATGATGAAAAGGTTCTGAAATAACAACAGCAAAAACAACAACAGAGGCACAAGAACAACATCAACACCACCACAGCAGCAACAAGACCACCGCAGCCACAGCAGCACCTGTTTATCAGTGCAGCAAATTTCGGCTCCAAAGGCGACGAGAGTTCTGACGACCTCGAGGTGGCCATTGAGGCAGGCCCAGTGGATGGCCCGACGGTCCCTCTTGTCCATCGAGTTGATGTTGGAACCCCTTTCCAGCAACAACTGCACCATCTGGCAGGAGATGGGTGGCAGAGGGTAAAGCGATGGTAGTAGGAATTGATAGATTTTTTTCCTTTTATTTAGTTATTTTATAAAAACCATAAAAGGGTGATACGTAATTGAAGTTAAGAAAAAGTCCTTTTTTTTAATTATTCAATCTTTTTCAATTGTTAAAAAGCAGAGACCTCATTGTGACCGACAAGAGCTGCATGGTGCAGACTTGTTCGTCCTGACCTGGTGAACGAGGTGCAATCAGATCATTACAACAAAGACCCATCACAACCCATTCACTCACCACAACCCACTCACCCACCACCATCCACTCACCCACCACAACTCACTCACTCACCACAACTCACTCACTCACCACAATCCACTCATCCACACAAAACCCACCCCCAATCCATCACCCATTCACAACTCACTGATCACTAACTGCCCAATACCCACTCAAAATAACCTATTCCCCAACCTGTCAGATATGTTGATGTTGATGAGGTGTGGAAAGAGAAGTCGAGCACACTCAACAGCATTGGCTGCAGATGCGGTGTGCAGCGGTGTCTGCCAGTTCTTATCCCTAGAGTTTGAATCAGCCTGATTCTGTAGCAGCACCTTGAGAACATTCTGTGTGGTTTTCAAGCATACGTGATGTGTGGTATATTCAAACACATGTGTGGTAATTGGTGGCTGGATCAAAAAGGTTTATGGTTAAGTTGAAAAAATAAATAAATCTTAGTGAGGATGTAACTATAGATTGAAATTGTTTCATTGAGGGCTGCCCCAACCACACTCACAACACCTATCTCCTTTTGCAACCCCCTTCCCACCCTCCTACCTCTTTCCCAGAACGACAAGCCCTGTGCACAGGGGTGAGCCATTGTGAGTCCTTGCAGTTGACACGGGCGCCGTTGAGGATCAGAAGGCTGGTTATCTCAACGTCTCCCAAAAAGGCTGCAATGTGCAGAGGAGTTCTTTTCTCGTTGTCCTGTTCGTTCACGTCACACTTTCTGTAGATCAACGAACGGACCTCATCTGCATTCCCGCGAAATATCGCCTGTGCCAAAGCTGACTGTTCGACCGTGGCGAATTCATGGTGGTTTTTGTTAGTCAATAGTTTGGCGTTTGAATAGGATATGGAATTTTCGTCGTTAATGCGAAATTTGAAATGACAGTAGAAATGAACTAATTGGGAATCCAAAAATATTTCAAACGTTAAGCTTGTTTCTAACTCATGAAAATTCCTCATTGCTTATTTCTCAAAATTAGGAATCTCTTCAAATTTTGAGAAATTATCTAAATTCTTTGTTGCAATGATAATACTAATACCTGCTCATCAAATTGCACAAGCACCATTTAAAACATAGAAAATATCTTCAAACGCGTTTTAACGTCGCTTAAAGTCACTAGTCAATTTAAAGATATTTACTTAAGTTCACTTTTTTTCTATCGCTTCATTCACTAACAACATGATTTTTTAAGAAAAAAACGAAACAGTAAATCTGTAACACAGTTGTTTATAGTTCTTTAGTGTGATTCAACATTAATAAAAAAAATTTCAAACATTGTTTGATGGAATTTTATTTTTTTATTTTTTTCGTCTTACATTTACATTTTACTTTTTTATTTTTGTACCATTTTTTTGTTTTTTATTTGGTTTCAGTTTTTTTTTATAATTTCATGCTTTTTCTAATTTTTTAGTCTTTATTGAAGCAAATCCAGACAAACGATGGAAATGTCACAAAACATGGTGAAAGGTCAAAATATTGGAAAACGTAAAATCAACAATAACTGAATGTCATAAGAAGTGTTAATTGTCTGTTGCAAGGAATCAAAAACTAACTATAGAATCAAATTTATGAATCTCAAAAATTTAGAATTGAGTCATAGTTTATATTGAATGACAATACAATACAATACAAACACGA
The DNA here is from genome assembly GCA_947562095.1 of Branchellion lobata. NCBI lineage: Eukaryota > Metazoa > Annelida > Clitellata > Hirudinida > Piscicolidae > Branchellion > Branchellion lobata. The sequence goes on along the minus strand of OX387255.1, from coordinate 5,566,862 downwards.
ATATTATTATAGTGGCATTAACCCCGTAAAGTTTCAAAGCCACAGAATGACTATTGAAAAATGTTTCATCAAATTTACCAAAATTGAAATGTTAAAAGGTTCTAAGAAATTCAAAAGCAGAATTGTCTATTAAATCAAGTTATGAGTCTTGAAATTTAAAAAGTGAATCATATCTTAAAATCACATAACATAAATACTTTTATTTTTTAATAGTCATTATAAGATCAAGTCCAGACATACTCTAGAAATGTTACAAAAACACGGCGAACAATCGAACTATGAGAAAAACCATTAAAATATACAAGAACGAAATATTAGAAAGTAAGTTCAATTTTTTTTTCTTTCTATTTTCCTTTTCAGCCATTTTTCACATCCACAAGGAAGTCTGTCTGAATACTCCAATTTCTTGCAATGCTTTAAACACTCACTCACTTTCATATTTTTTAAGTTGGCAAACGGTATTCTTGTAGCCGGTTGGTTAACGAACTTACTGCAATGTCTTTTTCTTTCTCAGCCATGTCTCAAATCCACATGTAAGTCTGTCTGGATACCACAATTTTTTGCGCTACCTTTCAGCTCTTGTTTAATTTCAGAGTAATCTGGCAAACAGTATTTATGTAGGCGTTGGTTGACGATTTCACCTCAATATTTGTATTTCAACCGAGAAAATGGCGGATTCGGCAATCTTTTTAAAATCTTTTCAAAATCTTTGTAATCAGCAAAAACTATAACTTTTAGATAAGTCACCTTATTTATAACTTCTATTTGAAACTTCAAATTTAAAATAGTTAATAAAAATAGCTTAAATAAATTAACCTAAAGTAACGGCTAAACACGATTTTGAGAAATCTAATCTAATCAAATCATTTCTATAGCGCTGATAAACTGTTCAAGAGCGCTCTGCTACAAACTGCTCAAACAACAAAGTTTTAAGGGCTTTACCAAATGAAAGTAGAGAAGTAATAGAGGTAAGATTGGGGGGAAGAAAGTTCCATAGAAGGGGCCCACAGTAGGAAAGTGCAGATTCAGCTCAAGTACTACTGGGAGGTATCTTAAAAAATGAGAATAAGTAGATCTCAGCCTTCTACGAGGAGGCAACTTAAAAAGGTCGGCCAAGTAGTTAGTTAAGTGATTATCTTTTATTTCAAACATGAGTGCAGATTTTAAAAACTGATCTTTTTTTAAGAATCCACCAGTGTAAAGTGATAATGGTAAGAGTAAGACGAGAGAATTTGAGTGCCAGAAACTAAGCGGGCAGCGCTATTAAAAGCTTTGGTGAGAGGGTGTAGCGTGGCCTCCGGCAGTCCATAGTATAAAGAGTTACAATAGTCAAAGCGGGACAAGATAAGTGAAGAAACTAGTAGTTTGAAGGTTGGATTGTCTAGGAGAAGTTTCAGTTGCTTGATACGGCGAAGATGAAAAAAGATGATTTAGCTAGAGATTTTATTTGTGGTATGAGAGGGAGTGAAGAGTCAAAGGTGAAACCTAAACTATGAATGGTGGAAGAAGGAGCGAGTGGAGAGTTTGATGAAATCTTTATTGAAGGAAAAGATTTAATAAGTTGAGAAGACTTGCTAAAATATAGAAGATTGAATTACGAAAGATTGAGTGTGAGGAACATAGAATCACTCCGTGAGATAATTTTACCTATACAAAAAATTTTTTTAGAGATAGTAGAAAATAATTCACATTTAGGAAATGAAGGAAAAATGTAAGAGTCCTCAGCATAAAGTTGCCTCTGAAGAGAACATGATGAAATAATTCTTGGGAGTTCAGAAGTATGAAGAATAAAAAGAAAAGGACCAAGAACAGACCCCTAGGAGCACCAAATGGAAAAAAGTAAGCAGTTGAATGAGAGTTTTTTTATAGAAACTACAGAACTCCGGTTGGAGAGGTAAGAAGAAATCCATTTGAGAAAAGAGCCAGAAATTCCAAAAGAAGTTTCAAGTTGCTGAATTAGTGAGAAGTGGTCAACGGTGTCGAAAAGAGAAAAAAAATTGATCAAAAAAACTGGAAATGTTTCATCAATTTAACCAAAACTGGAATGTTAAAAGGTTTTAGAAAATTCAAAAGCAGAATTGTCTATTAAATCAAAATAATGACTCTCAAAAGCTGAGAATTGAACCATATCTTGAAATCACATGATATAACTATTTGAGGGTTATTTTAAGTTATCTCTACTATTCTTCTATTTTCATCTTCAGCCATTATTCATATTCACAGAGAGGTCCGTCTGAATACCATAATTCATTGCAATGCTTTTCAACACTCGCTCACTTTCTTGTTGAGTAATTTGGCAAACAATATCTATGTAGGCGTTGATTAACGACTTCACTGCATGTCTGTATTTCAAACGAAAAAATGGCGCATTCGGCCATTTTTTTTCAATCTTTTCGAGATCTTCGCATTTCCCAAAAAAAAGTATAACTCCAAGATAAAGTGGCTTTTTTCTAACTAAAATTCAAAACTTTAAATTTTAAATACTTGATAAAAATACTTTAAATAAAGTCAATTAAAGTTAAGACATACACGCTTTCGCGCAACCGAAAAAATCCATAAAATGATTTGAGTTCCTTTTAGTTTGTATCTTCATTTGGGTCTTCTTTCTTTTTATCTTCTTTTTTTGTGTCTTCTTTCTTTTTATCTTCTTTTTTTGTGTTTTCTATTTTTGCGTTCGTTTTTTTTGTGTATATATTGTTTGGGTTTTCTCTGGTTGTGTCTTCTTTGGTTGGTTCTTCTTTGGCTTTGTCTTCTTTTTTTATAGATATTTTATTAGCAACATCCATGCCAATGGCTCCTTCTTCGTTTGAATCTGTTCCTTTTTTTTCTTCTTTTTTACTATCGTTCAATTTCATTTTTCTTGATGAATGGAAGAACATTTTTCTATGTTTGGAGTTCTCTGTTGGCATTTGTGTAAAACAGAGATTATTTTTTTCAAAATATGAATTGGTAGTTCACCTATAAATTCACTGTTTGTAAAAAAAAAACGTACCTTCTTTCAAGCTTTGCACTATACACTTTTTGCATTTGCAGTACGTAAGACTAAAAATATGACATGGCAATAAACACTTTTCAAATATTCCGAACAGATGAAATCAAAATTTAATTTTCAAAACAGACCAATGTTGATATCTTTCAACCACTTGCTGTGGAGAGATCGTGTAAGAATGCGACTTTCAGCTTGGTACGTAGCCAGGCTGTTTTCAGTCCTACTGGTCCCTGTGGAAATTCATGGCTGTCAAGAGGTGGAAAGTTGCAAAATTGTGGAAATATTATTAAAGAATTACAATTAATATTTTTTCAAATAAATAAAAAAAGTTTAATACTGTCAAAAATTATTTTACATTATTGATAACTTATTGTGGTGTCAATATAGTGTCATTATGCATCACCCTGTAATGGCTTGCAAGCGATCAAGATGAAAATGAGCATTAAGATGATGAAGATGGACGCGAAGAGCGAGAAGACCCTCAAAATGTTACGAAGCGGTTTGGTAGCTGCAAAGGTTGAAGACTTCAATCAACACATCCTTCAACTACTACAAAGAATTTACGTCTTAGACTGCCTCTCCCTCCTAACAACCCAAAATGCCTTCTTTTGAGAGTACTCTAGTGTCATTATAGTTTATAGTTTTTATTAGATCAAGTCCAGACATACGCTGAAAATTTTACAAAAACACGGCGAAAAGCATTCTTGAAGCATGGCTTGAAAGTGCCTCAAAGATGCATTTATATTACTCAGTATTTTTTTCTATTTTGTACACTAAAAATCATTTTTCTACAAATTGCATTTGAATGATTATTATTTTCATTTACTAATCAATATTTTTAAAAATAACATAAAAGTATGCACACATCATATAAATTGTATAAGTGTGCAATTTTCAATTTTTTTAAATTAATCATGGCGACTTTATGAATGAGCACTCTCTTAAATTTTGCAATCAGCGCTATAAAAGTGTTTTGATTAGATTAGATTAAGAACAACAGACCCTTTTTGCGACAATACATCTTTTGGCTTCTCAAGCACAAGTTTCGCCAGCAGACATCATCTTATTTCGAATGGTTTCAAGTGACATCTATGTAATTTCTGATTATAATATAATCCAATATATTTGTTGATTGTAATCTTTATTTTTTCACTAAAAATTTTTGATTTTTTTATTAATAATCTTCATTAAATCAAGACAAACGCTGGAAATTTTACAGAACAAGCAATCAAAAAAAGAGAAGAAAGAATAAAAAGTAACGATAATTTTGATAGAAAATATGAAAATTTACCGTCATATTCATTGTGTTTCTCAGGCAGAGTGATCCCTTGGTTGTCCATGGGCGAACATTTGAACCACAACCAAGCCGTGTCTCCCTTCATCTCTTAAGGGCGTTGCAGCATGTTTGAGAATATCAACTGACATTTTCAACTATTTGAGCTACGTTTCATCAGATTAAGTCCAATGTTTTAACATTTTACTACCTACTCAATATAGCTGTTATTGCAAACGGTTCAGCGGTTGTATTCAAATGAACTTAAAAATTTATAAAAGCCAGATAAAGTGCGCAAAAAACGTGTAAAAGTGAACAACTACCTTCGACGCAGTCGTAAGCTTTTGAGGCGTTTTTGCACTCTTTGTTGTTCTTTGACTCCATCGACTCCATCCAAGTCTCGTCGTCAAACTCACGCTTGAACCTGTAGTTGCTGTTGTGTCTGAGTCAATCTTTTTTTTTTCGATGACCATTTTTATAACGTTTGTCGAAAATGGAAGCGATCAGAATTATTTTTTAAACTTATTTATTATAATTATTATATTTTAATAAAGAAATCTTGATTCCATATCTTTGCGTTTCAATGTTGGAATATTTATAATGATAATTTTAAATTTTCTCATTAACTTCCAACTCGAAATCAAAACGGAATTATGGCTATTGAACTGAGGTGTACCATATTTGCTCCTTGGAATAGTTACAGTGATTGTTCTGGGCACCACATTCATCGTGGAAGTTCTGAAGGAGGGCATCCTTCTCGCAGCGCCATCTGCAGCGATAAGTCGAGTTACAACAATAATTGAATTCAGTTGATAGTTTTAACTCAAGTCACGGCAATCACAGTTAGACTGTGATTATTACATTGTTGAGTTAGACCATCGTCGGTAGGCTCATGGTTAGAAAACCACGCTTTAACAGCCAATCTAGTCACTAAAATTGTAGAACGCCGCTCAGCCATGGTTGAAGGGCGCTCCCAGTGAAAAGGTTTCAATTGCTGCTTTGCTAACAGGCGACTAAGTCACTTTGCTAACAAGCGACTAGTATCGTTGCTGTAGAAACGTCTATCACAGACGTCATACGAATGCATTTGGTGGACAGAACACACGCTTGAACGAATGGGAATCAACACGCAGTACGTTGAGGCATCGGTGTTCCAGCTGCCACTCGAAGACTCTATCATCACTCCGCCTTTGTGTTCACAATCATCCAATCAGTACTCATTCAAAACAATTATGGGCAAGTAATTAGCTTATTACAATTAATTGAAAAAAGAATATTACTAATAATATTTGCAAGCACTCACCGTAGAGGTTGTCTTTTTTGTCGTTGAAAATAGCCAACAAGTTCTGCAAGCAAGCAGTATGTGTAACATTGTCAGCGTATGAATTGATTTTTGTCAATAACAGAATTAAAGATATATACACGTGTCTTTATGCGTGTTAGAACTCCGATTCTCGTTCGCTATCTCCAGATCCCCCTTACTGATCGAATCTTCATTTTTAATCGATCGAAAAATCATTCTAGCAAGCTTAATCGTTTGGGGGGTGTTTGTGGTTGCCGTCACTCCTTAGACACATCCACTTGATTATTGCAATCCTTCTAATTAACTATCCACCACTACTCACCACCGCCACCCACTCACCACTTCATCCTTAATAAATAACTTTTTCCCACCAATCCACCGAGCGGTTCCTTCCAACTCGCCATTGACATACAACGTACAGAAGCCTTTGCATGACAGAATGAGTTCTGTGTGAGGTGACGAAACGTCAACACCTGCACTCCAGCATGAAATCTTATATTATTATAATATAACTATAGTATCATATAGTATATTATTGATATATACGTCATTATAATAATCGCCGTCCTTTCATCAGAGACGCCGATGCACCTACAGAGCATAATCTTTGAAACTTCATGGCTTGGTACTTCGATGTGAATCGTACTACAATCTCAAGTGTATTTCGTACTCTAGCACACGGTCTACAGTTCTACTTGATTGCCCTCATCTCAGGTATAAACTCTTTAGGTACCTTTACTTTTACCTATATTTCAGGCCAGCATTTTATACTCCAAGGAACGAAGGCTAAGCCGCCTTACCTTCGGCCAAGACCTTGTTGAAGAGAAGCATTACCAGAATGGGTCGAGGCGCCATGGTGAAGAGCTGTTGTTTTCAATCAAACGCTGTTGTTGTTATTGAGATAACTTTAAGCGCTCTGTTTGGTTTATAAAAAAAACTAGAAAATCAAAGAGCGCAAAGCTGAGGAACGAGCAGTACCCGTAGTATGTTCAGAAAAAAAGAATTTTTTTAGTTTTTTTTTTACTTTTGTGGTAATAAAAGTATAAATGAGAAAGCAGAATGGAATAATATTGTCGTGTTAATGGTGGAAGGCACTGGAAACTCTAAAGGACTTATATAAAGAAAAATATAGCAAAGAAATAGGGGAGATGATGGGAAAGAAAATTGAAAAATAAAAATGAATGAATTAATGAAAGAAGAAATGAAAGAACAAATGCACGCTTGGAAAATGGTTTCACCCCTGACAACAGCTCATTCACAAAGACGAACCAAATAAATAGCATAGAAATCAAATGAAAATAATAATCAAACTATAAATATTATGACAAATGAAGAATAAAAAAGTTAATAATTATATTAACAACATTTGGAAAATTCAGAATAAAATAATCATAATAATAATGATAATGGAGAAAAAAAAATTATGATAATCATAGAGCAGCTGTGGTGCTAGTGGTGTCTACGTCTTGTTCGTGCGAGATGTATGTGATGTATTGTTGCTGAGGTTGTAAGTACTCATCCGTTTGTTCGGCCACTCCATCATCTTCATAGCTGGTGACTATGGTGTCGTTGTTGGTTGCAGCGGTGGTGGTGGTAGAAGTGGTGGTAGCGGAAGAAGAAGAAGAAGAGGATGAGTTGTTGAGCCAGATGTTGGAGTTGTTGGAGAGGAGGTTGAACTGTTCGGGTGAGATGATGTAGTAGTTCTGCAGGTCGGAGCCTCCGATACGGTCCGTGCCATTGAGGAGGTGCTGTTGCGTGGTTGGCTGCATACTAGGGTTGTTGATGGGCACAGCTCGCTTGAGGCAGCCTGGCGTTCGGAGGATCTTAAGCAGATTCTCAAACTTCTGCTTCTCTACCGAGTCGATCTGCACAGTGGGAGACTTAGCCAGCTGTTGGATCTCGGGCACAGTGAGACCCACTCGAGACTTGAGATCACACACGAACTTGTAGTGGAAGCGCTTGCTGGGCACCTTGTGGATGATGTCACCGTCGTAGTAGTAGCGCATGGCACGCGACATCTTCTCGTATGTCATGCCGTCCTTGTTCTTTGTCTGCCCCCAAAGTCGAGCGACGCTCTCTGGCTGAATCAGTCGAAACTCCCCAGCCGAACCAACCCACTCAACGATCTCTCGGTTGGCTCGGTTGATGAGGGTTTCCAGCAGGAATTGCCACAGCTGGATTTGTCCATTCATGCCTCGACCCCTGCCTGAGTTGGAAAAGACCACGTTGTTCTTCATCGGAGTCGACTGCAGCGCTGATGGTGGAAGATGGAGTTAGTGTGACGAAACACACATGCAGACTTTTGGAGAAAAAGAAGAACGTTGATGAATTCTAATACATAAATGATCATTATCAATATCGTACCACAACATTATTATCACCCACACCACACCACACCACACCACACCACACTACATCACACCACATCATACCACACCACACCACCGGGCAACGCACCAGCCAACTTGCACTTCTTGAGGATTTGGAGGTGCGTCCAGAAGAGGTTGTCGACGTCGCTGGGACTGATGATCTTGACGTCATCATGCTTCCACTGAGCCACCTCGCGACCGCTGATGCCGATACGACTTGAGAAGATGTTGTCATTGAGGTTGAAGTGACGAGCTGCCCACTTGAGCCACAATGCCACATGCTCTGATGACCAGTCCTCCAGATCTGTTTGTGCGTGTGTGTGTGTGTGTGCTTAAACATGTGAATAAGTATCTACGGATTATTAATTTAATTATGAAATAATTAATAAATCAAAATGAAATCAAATAGTATATGTTATGAAGACGGCAGCAAAAGGCACCATCAGGGATGTTGTTGAGGATGCGGATGGTTTTGAACTCGTGGTCTACAGACCAACTGGCGAGGGGCGTCCTGGAAGGGGTTTGACTGGTCGGGGCTGGTGGCTTGCTCTTCACCAGACGCTGTCTCTTCGGCTTTGTCTGCACTGGTTGTTCTGTTAGGGTTGGAGTGAACTTTTGGATTTGATGCCTGCCTTCAAATTTCCATCTTACCAACACCCATGAATCCCACAGCACACCCAACTGACCACATAGCAAGCAAACCACCCACTGACCAGGTTCTTGATAGGGCATGACGATGTCGAGGATGTTGATGATGGCGTGGTTGCTGACAGGGTCAAGTCGAGCCTCAAGGTCCACCCGGATGTCTGTTGAGTCCATCTCCGAACAGAACGACTTCAAGTCAATTTCCTCGCTCAACTGTTAAGACAAGTGGTGGTGGATTGAATTTGCTTGAAAAAATAATTATCTTATATAAAACTTACATTAATGCTTCAATGAGTAAAGTGAGATTCATGCGGAATAATTGATCTTATCTTCCACTGCACAGCAACCAGCCCACTAACACACACCCACACAAATACACACACACCAAGACCAGACCACAACCACAAGACAAACCTCTTGACTGGTTTGCAGGAAATAACGACAGGACTGGGGCTCAGAAGGCAAAAGGCCCTGAGTGATAAGCATGCTCTTGAGGTCTGCCAGCGTTATTGATAGGTCTGGGGGGTTGATGTTGGCCTTGATGAGCAAGGTGTAAGAGTCGAGGTCCAAATCTCCAGCACTGTTTGACGGGTTGTTGTTGTCATCAACGACAGCCGTGGTGGTGTTGACCTCATCCTCAGTTGCAAGATCTGGCTGCTCCTGGGGTAATGGTTGTGGATGAGTTGAAACTGTAATAACACATAAGATTCAAGTTATTGTAGCAGTTCCCAAGTTCAGTAAAAGTCATATATGAGTGGTTTTGGAGATATTGAAGATGACAAATGTTAACCTCTTTGATTTTGATGTCAGAGGTGTGAAAGTAGTCATTGTCACCTGATGTGTCTTCAACTTTGAAGTTGCTGCCCTGAAAGAGGGTCAATGGTGGTGTTGATGATGAAGGATACAGCGATAAACATATTTTGAAAAATAATGAGTAAATTCAAGGTTTCTAAAACATAAATTACTATTTTTGAAGTTGAAAAACTGATGGTCATGATGAAGTATAACTTGGATACAATATAACCACAAATATTATTATAGTGGCATTAAACCCGTAGAGTTTCAAGGCCACATGGATGTTGAATATAGAAAAGCATGAATACCTTGGCAATGTTGTTTGTGACAATCCTGTCAAGGTTGTTCAGGTAGTGGCTGTTGTTGTGGTTGCTATTGGACACAGGCAAGTAGTCCTTGAACTCTTCCAAGTGCTCTGAAGACTCAGGATTCACTTCAACAAACATGTCAGCACTGTCCACCAACAACTCCTAACAGGCAGACATTATTATCATTTGTCAATTGCATTTATTGAAGTTTCATTTTAAACTTCATGAAACCAATCTCACCTGATCACCGGTGATTAAAAACTGCTCAGAATTCATAAACTCCACATTCTGTTCAAAATCTGGCATGTTTTCTTCCAAGCTGAAAAATTCAAAAAAGTTGCAAAAATGCTTCCAAGCAAACAAAAAAAGAATTAATTTTGAAAGATTTACTCCGAAATTGTCATCTTCACTAACCTTTGAAACTCCTCTTTGGTTTTCTTGGCTCCCCCCAACTGCTCGTAAATGAACATTTCATCCTCATCCCTTTCCTTCGATAACTTTCTCTTCGACATTTTTCGAACCTATCCAATCATTAACAATATTCTTACTTCCTATATTGCAGTAAACGTCGTGAAATGCAAAAATACAGAATAAGGCAGCCATGTTTTTTTTAAACAGGTGGTTCAAGAATTATCTATAAACGACTTTAAATCGAAAATTCGCCAAGTTCGGTTTGCTAATAACCTCTTAATGATATATGAAATGAAAGGGCGGACAGCCACACATTAAATTAATAAATGCAAACAGTACTTGGTTGTTTTTCCTTCCTTCCGGATTTTATAATTTGAGATGGCTCTAGTCGCTTCCTAAATTTACTTTTTAATACCATTCACTTCCAATTGTACAAAAGATGAAACTATGAAATATATTAATAATATTCTGTTTATAGAAGAATATTGAATATAAATGAACCCCGATCGGCCACAAGAACATTAACAATTAAGTTATAATCACACGTGTTCTCTGAGCATGCGCGTTGTAAATTAATAATTTTAATAAATTAGAAAAATAACTAAATCAATAAAAAAATTCATTTAAAATTGATTTGTAAAATTTATTAATTTCTCCAAAACGTTATATAATGATTAAATCATAGGACACATCTGTCAGTAAAATAAAAATACTAAATAACTATAAAATTAAAATTATATAATGTCATTCAAATTATTCCCTTTTATGTGTTAGTTTTGGAGCTAAAGAAGATGTTTTACATAAATAATTTGAAAGATATAAAGTCTGATAAATATTAATTCTGTGTGTCTAAGTATATGGAAAAGTTATTGTTTGCGGATTTGTTAGATAATGATGCCGAGATGGCTTTTAACACAATAAATAATTACCATGATTTACCTGAATTTGTGATAGTTGAGTTTCAAAAAAAAGATGAACTTATCAAAAGTCAACAAAGTTTGATCACAGAACTTCAAAAGAAGCTTTCTCGGTATTGCCAAGGTGGAAACACCAGCTTTAGGTGTGATTCGGAGTGCAAATTCGCCAAGTAAACTAACAATTATTTCCCAATTTTTATATTTCTTATTCAATAAATTAAAGCACGAACTTTAAGCATTTTTTGTTGCTTAGCAGGAATGGGGAGTCAGACAACGGTACACAGCTCCATTACCTGACAAATGCTTCTTACGAAAAGGCAGCCGTAAAAATACAAAGGGCTTACAGAAAATATTTAAACAAAAAAGCTTTTATAATGGATGAAAAAGCCAAGAGAACCAAAGACCTCATAAAGAAAATGAGCCATGAAGACTCAGACTTCATAGAGGCAACTGATTCGAAAATGCGAACATCTTTAACGGAGCTCAGAGTGGCTTCTGAACTAGGTGATCTGCTGATAGATGAATCAAGCAGTCATTTTGAAAATGTGCTCGAAGGCATTCAAGCAGATGATGAGACAAATGGCAGCTTCAACAGCAATGATGAAGAGGAAGAAGAGGATGATGAAGAGGAGGCCAAAGAGGCAAAAAACATTTTACCGCTGGTGAGCAGTTCCAACAACTCCACCCTCCGTAGGGCCATGAGCACCACAGATCCTGCCCACTGGCCATCCACTCCTCCTCTCCAACCCCCCTCCCTCAATGGTTGTCATAGCAATCTGGAAGGTACCCTTAAGCGAGACCAATCAAACATCTCCAAGATCTTCTCATCCTCTTCCAACTCCATCTATCCTCCATCTCCTGACCTCAATAGATACCCCTCCCCCCTCCACAAAGCTGACCAATCACGTTCCTTCTACTCACCCCGCCCATCTCTCTTCCTTGATGATTTCATCACCAACAGATACAACAACAACATTGTTGAAATGTTGCATCAAAACAACCACTACAAAGCCTACTACAACAACAACATTCACTGCTGTTGCTCAAAGAAGGATTGTTTCACCAACACACCTTCCTCATACAACCACCTCAACCATTTTTACGACGACGTCAATGGAACATTCTATCAATCATCACTTACACTTTCATCGGCATCTTCTTCCTCTTCATCTTGTCTAGCTCCATCCACCCCCTCTACTCCTCGCTTCATTGAATACCAACAACAAACCTCCCTAGACCCAGCTATTGTGTATGACCACTTCAACCAACAAAATATTATCAACAACAACAACAACATAGCCATCAATCAACTACAACACAGCAAAAGTCAAGAGCACAAGTCAACAACCCCATACAACAATAACAACAGCAACAACAACCAACCAAATGGTTTGGAGAACAAGAACAGCATGCAGCAGACGAGGACGCTGTCAGAAAGGAACCGAAAGAGGCTGTACCGCATCGGACTGAATCTCTTCAATAAGTTTGTACAAGTCTCTTCTACATCAACTTATTTTTCAGCAACACTTCATTCATTCTTCACGTTTTCAAGTAATCATCCACCTCAGATGTTCGCTTGTTCATCCATTAATTCATTTTTTCACTCCTTTACCCATATTTTCATCCATCCATCCATCCTTCAGGAGTCCCAGCAGAGGCATTGACTTCATGGTCCAACACAGGTTCATGGAGAAGCACCCTCGTGCCATCGCCAAGTAAGCACTCTTTCATTAATCCAGTCTTTTCCTCACTCCTCCATCAATCCATCCCATTCCATCCAATTGTTCATTTGTGCCAAACCACAACATCCCAAACACACACACACACACACACACACACACACACACACACACACACACACACACACACACAACACACATACACACACCTACACACAATCCCCTCCACCATTACACACCAAACCACAGGTTCTTGATCAGCAGGAAGGGCTTGAGCAGGAGGGTGATGGGCGAATACATGGGAGCCTCCAGGGACCGCCTGGCTGCCGACGTTCTCAGGTGCCCGATGCATGCATGGATTCATGGGTGCATGGATAAATGAATGAATGGATGATGCATGAATGAAAAGATGGATGAGTGTGTGGGTGGATGCATAGATGGGTTCATGGATGGATGAAAGGTGTTTTTTACACATACAAACACACACACACACATACACACACACACACACACACACACACACACACACACACACACACACACACACACATACATACACAGGTACTTTTCCGAGGAGTTGGATTTGACAGGCCTGCAGATTGACGTGGCCTTGAGACTCTTCCAGTCGCAGTTCAGAATATCGGTGTGTGATGCTACTACTACTACTACTATTACTACTACTACTACTACTACTACTACTACTACTTCTACCACTACTACTACTACTACTACTACTACTACTACTACTTCTACTACTACTACTGCTTCTACTACTACTACTACTACTACTACTACTACTACTACTACTACTACTACTACTACTACTACTACTACTACTACTACTACTACTCTACTACTACTACTACTACTACTACTACTACTACTACTACTACTACTACTACTACTACTACTACTACTGTTAGACTAAAACTAGACTTAAATTTAACTTTTTATTGCCCAGGGCGAAGCTCAGATGATAGAGAGGTTCATGCAGGTATTGTCTTCGCTTTTCAAATATGTTTGCATATGTTTCAATGTTGTGTGTGTGTGTGTGTGTGTGTGTGTGTGTGTGTGTGTGTGTGTGTGTGTGTGTGTGTGTGTGTGTGTGTGTGTGTGTGCGCGCTCGCTTTTGCGTTTTTTTGGGGTAAGGTTCGAAAACCTCTCAAAAAATATAATTTATAAACGACAATGTGATAGAAAGGATAACATTAATAATAAAAATAATAAAAATAATAAAACAAAAATAGAAGCATTTTGAAGTGGTATTAAAGACCATCAATGTCACTCAGAAGTTCTGTTTCACATCGTCTCTCACATCCCTAAGCTGCGTGTCTGTGTGTGTCTTAATGACGTAACGTGTCACAGCGCTGATGCTTTATGCATGCCTAGACAGGTCTGAAGTTGATTTGATGTAGCCTCACGTAGGGAAAGTTTGTTTATGCAGAGACAACTTCACATAGATACAGATATACCCGTTATATACATGTAGATACGGATATAGACACACGTGGACATTTTTAAACATAGATACACGAACATACATAGATACATACAGAAATGTTTGGACATACACATAGATATATACATAAACAGATACATGTCTTAGAATGTCTTGACTACGTGATGCAAACCAGAGGAGAGTGGAGGAATTTGAGTAGATGTGGCGAACACATTTATCAGCTTCAATATCTTGAATCTTTTCAGTTTTTTTTATTTTTGTTATTTGTTTGTTGATGTTGTTATTAGTGTTATTTTATTTTTTCACCGTTTTCAAACAAACCTGTCACTCTTTTGAAGCTTTCAACCCTCACATCTTCTAATAAAACGCAAATTCTAAACCGCTTCACAGTCTATATCCGCCATCATTCACTCCCATCCACCATCCCACCATAATCTCTATTTCCACCCACCAAATCGTCTCACTACCAGGTCTTCTCGAGTCGTTACTGCGAGTGTAACCCGCATCTGGTAGGCAGACTAGTCCGCTCGGAAGACACCATCTTCCTGCTCTCCTTTGCCATCATCATGCTCAACACCGACCTCCACAACCCCTCCATCAAGCCCGAACGACGCATGACCCTTCAGTGCTTTCTCAAAAACCTCAAGGGTACTCCCTTTCATTCATTCACCCTTCATTCATTCATTCATCCGGCTATTTTTTAAGATATCTATTCATCTTTTCATTCATTCATTTCTGCATCCTTTCTCCACATCTACACACATTTCTATCTATCGTTTCTCACCATTCAACCCAACACCATGCTACCCAAATCACTACCATCAAGCCACCATTCAACCCCACCATCAACCATTACACCAATCACTATCAATCAACCCAGCCCATCAACCAACTCTACCAACCCCCACCGTCATCTCTACCACTCACCCAGGCCTGGACGAGGGCTCAGACATCAGTAGTGACTTCTTGGTGGGCATTTATGAGCGGGTGAGGGAACACCAGTTCTCCCTGCTGCCTGACCACACCAACCAGGTTGTCGTCCTCGACAAGATGATCACTGGCACCAAGGAGGTGAGGTGGTTATGGTGGTTGGGGGTTCGTAGTGTTAGTTTCTTTCAATCCATTCATCAGCCACTCATCCACTCATCACTTTGGACCACCCACCCATCTAACACTTACTCACTCAACATTCCTCCATCTCTCACTCATCATTCCTTTGTTACCCACCAACCAATGCATTTCTTGCCACCATTCTTGCACCCACCCATTCACACGCACACAGAGTCTAGTAACGATGCACAGACGGTTTGTGTGTCACTGTCGCATGGACGAGGTAGCGGATCTTAACAAGATTGACAAGCCAGGATCACACGTCAGAGGCATTTTCCTCTTCAACGACCTTCTCATTGTGGGTGGTGTGGGTGGTGTGGGTGGTTGGAGGAGGTGTGGGTGGTGGTTCGGTGGTTGGGGATAAAGAATGGGGGAAGATAGGATGCTTAGATGGGTGGTTGATGGATAGGTTTAGTAGGATTGGTAGTTTAGTTGGTGCTTTAGCTGGTTATGGATTGGTTGACAACTGGCCAATGGGTGGTCTTTTGATTTATTTTTTTTCGATCCACCATTTCCTCACTCCCACTCTAAGGTCACCAAGTTCTGGATGCGCAAGAAGAAGGAGTCCCACCACGTGGTCAGGCACTCCATAGCCCTGCAGGGCGTGTCTGTGTACCTGCTGGAGACTTCACGTGAGAAGGAGGAGGAGGAGGAGGAGGAGGAGGAGGAGGAGGAGGAGGAGGAGGAGGAGGAGGAGGAGGAGGAGGAGGAGGAGGAGGAGGAGGAGGAGGAGGAGGAGGAGGAGGAGGAGGAGGAGGAGGAGGAGGAGGAGGAAGAGGAGGAGGAGGTGGAGGAGGAAGAGGAGGAGGAAGAGGAGGAGGAGGTGGAGGAGGAAGAGGAGGAGGAGGATAAAATCAAAAATTTCACTACCATAACTTCTCATCCATTCGTCACACATTCATCTCATCCACTCTTCTACCCATCTATCCACAACCACATACCAATCCATTCATCCACCACATATCCATCCATTCATCCATCAACCGCATACCCATCCATCCATCCATCAACCACATGCACATCCATTCATCCATCCATCCACTACATACCGATCTATCCATCCATTCACCACATACCAATCCATCCATCCATTCACCACATACCAATCCATCCATTCACCACATACCAATCCATCCATCCATTCACCACATACCAATCCATCCATCCACCACATACCAATCCATCCATCCATCCACCACATACTAATCCATCTATTCATCCACCACATATCCATCCATTTATCCACCACATATCCATCCATCCATCCATCCACTCACCACATTCTCATCCATCCACCACAGGCCCATTCATTCCATTCATATCCATTCTCCCCCTCCAGACTACAAGCACGGCATCCGCCTCAAAAGGGCCTCAGACGATCTGGAGTTGGTGACGTTATGTGCACGTGACAGCAGTGAACAGATGCGATTTGTCGAGGACCTCAAGGAGTCTATCCTCGAGGTGGGTGGTGTTGTGTGGTGTGGCGTGGTGTGGTGTGGTGTGGTGTGGTGTGGTGTGCTGTTCTGTGCTGTGCTGTGCTGTGGTGTGGTGTGGTGGGGTGTGATGTGGTGTGGTGTGGTGTGGCGTGGTGTGCTGTGGTGTGGTGTGGTGGGGTGTGCTGTGGTGTGGTGTGGTGTAGTGTAGCGTTTTGGAAGCTTTCATCCTTGATCTCAACTATAATTCATTCATTGTTTCCTAATTATCCTTTTTTTTTAAATTATCCATCCACCTATTTATCCTTCCATTAGTCACCAATCCACTTATCTACCCATCCATACACTCATGCACCTATCCATTCACTCATGCACCCATCCATTCACTCATCTACTCATCCATTCACTTATCCACTCATCCATCCATCAGACGGAGAAGATGGAGGAGTACCTGCTGCAGCCCAAGGAGCCGGTGGTGGCCACTGTAGCTGACAACAGGTTCAGTAAGGACTCCGGCGTCATGGAACTCGAGCTCGGATCACAAGCGCAACAACAACAACAAATGTTACTGCAACAACAACATCATCAACAGCAGCAGCAACAACAGTTATCGCAGCAACAACAGCAACAGCTGCAGCAACAATATCACAGTCAAAACAACCTGATGCAACAGAATAGCTTGTACCAACAAGGAATGTTGTATCGTCAACACCTGTTGCAGCAACACCACGTCATGCAACAACAAATCAAGCAACAAAAAAAACAATATCTTCAGCAACAACAACTGCAACATCAACAGCAACAACAACAACAACAACTTCAAAACGTCATTCTTCAAACCCTCACAGGAAACAACAGCAACAACGGCAACAACAACAACAACAACAACGCTATGGATCCTCTCTTCACAGAAAACGAAGGTAACCATCCTTCCTAACTCATCCACTAACCTTCTTATCCTCTGTACCATCATTTCATCACTTTTTCAATTATTGTGGTCTCGGAACTCTACGGGGTTAATTCCACTATAATAATATTCGTGTTTGTATTGTATTGTATTGTATTTTTAATGAAAAAAACTGAATAATTATTCAAAAATAATTCACACATCCCTTATTTTTCTACTTCCTAACAAAAGCAGGAGACAAAAGAAGCAGCAGAACCTCGGTTGACAGTGGCTTGGTGGGTGGTGCTTGAGTTGGGTCTTTTAAGATAAAATTAACTTTAGTTATTTCAAAATTATTGTTTTATTTTCAATTTATTATTAAAAAAATTTTTTATTCTTTTTTTTTTTTCATTGTTATTGACGTTCTTCCCCAGTCCTCCATCGGCTCCTTCAACAACCAACAACAACTTGCCAACAAAACCACCTCCGTGAACCTTCTCAAGAAAATATGAGAAGAAAGAAGAGGAGGAAGGGGAAGAGAAGGGGGAGAAGGAGAAGAGGAGGAGGAGGAGGAGGAGGAGGAGGAGGAGGAGGAGGAGGAAGAAAAGGAGGAGGGGAAAGAAGAAGAAGAAGAGTAAGAAGAGAAAAAGGTGATTATGAAAAAAAAGATGACGATGATGGAGAGAAAAGACCATGATGAAAGAGAGGCGATGAAGGAAGGATTAAGTCACTCTAGTTGTTTGTTAGTTAGTTTCATGAATGAATTGTGCTTCCTTGGTTGGTTTCCGTTGCAACCAAAACCACGTGACACATACCACCGCTTTAAGTCATGTTACATTCACCACATTACCACCATTACATTCTGTCATTAACATAACGTCCCACACCCGCCACCACTACACGACATCACACCCGCCACCACATCACACTCGCCACCACTACACCACATCACACACACCACCACTACACCACATCACACCCACCACCACTACACCACATCACACCCACCACCACTACACCACATCACACCCACCACCACTACACCACATCACGCCCACCACCACTATACCACATCACACCCCCACCACTATACCACATCACACCCCCACCACCACCACCACACCACCACCGATCACCTTGGAACGCATTGGTGCTATTTTTTGTGTGTTTGTGTGTTGCATCATGTTTCGAAATTATCTTCGTGCTCTGTTGACTCATAATATGAGTCATAATTACCACTTCATAATTAAGAATGCAATCAATAATAATAATAATAATAATAATAATAATAATAATAATAATAGTAATAGCAGTAATAATAATAATAATAATAATAATAATAATAATAATAATAAAATTATATTTATAGTTAAAGTCTTCAAATATCGAGTTTATGATTAAATTATGATTTAAAATAATGAACCTATAAAGCGGTGGCATTAACCCCAAAAAGTCTTGAGGCGACAAGTCGATGCTTTGTGATCAGGTTGGTTGATTTGTAAATCTTATTGTGTTTCATCGTTCAATTAATCATTTTGTTCCAAATGATTAATGTTTATTATTCGTTTATTGTTTGATTCATGATTTGTTCTCCAATTGATCGTCTGATTGATTTATTTATGATTAAGCGAACCTTCACGTGCTTGTTCCATTACCTTTTTTGCGTCTCTTCCTTTGTGTGTTTGTGCAACCATACACGACAACAACTGCCACGACTGTGCAACCATACACGACAACAACTGCCACGACTGTGCAACCATACACGAAAACAACTGCCACGACTGTGCAACCATACACGACAACAACTACCACGACTGTGCAACCATACACGACAACAACTACCACAACAACTTCACCCACTAGTATTATTGCAATCAATTTTTTTATTTTTCTTTCTTTCCTTCTTTCCCTCTTTCTTTCCTCCCTTCTTCCTCTTCTTTCTTTCCTTCTTTCCATCCTTCCTTTCTTCCTTTCTTTCTTCCTTTCTTCTTTCTTTCCTTCTTTCCCCCACCCGACCACGCCACAATGCACCATTTCCCATACAAGCTTCCCTCATCATGCATCCTCACCCATCTCTCCCATCTCCCATTCACATCCCATTCTACCCTTCCAAGTATTTCATCCACCAACTATTCGTTTCTTCACACGTTATTCATTAATCTACCACCCACCAATCCACCACCCATCTACCTATCACCCACCACCAAACCACCCACCAATCCACCACCCACCAGCAAACCACCCACCACCAAACCACCCACCACCAAACCACCATCATAATGCAGCCAGTATTGTAGCAATAATAGCCACTTGGTGTTCTAACCATACAGACTTAATGTTGTAGTGACCTCTTTTACTTTTATAACGACCTGATAACTTTCAATACTTTGATAGTTATACTGATTTTATATATTTTCACGATAATTTATAATGGCTTTTAATAACTCCATAATGATTTATAACGACTATGATACACATAACTTTGGTGATTTTTTAAAGCTTCGTTGACTTAATGACTTTTAATCACTTTTAATTACCGAATCGGTTTTAAAAAATACGTTTTAATAAGTTTATAAATTGTTAATAACTTGACGAGAAAACACCATCCAGCCCGTATTCATGCTCTCTTGCCTCGTAGTAACCACCGCCGTCACCTTTCCTCTCTGTTACGGCTTGCAGATAGAATTCACGTGTTCTCAACACCAATGAAACATTTTTATACGTAACATTATTTAAATTTTTATATATAATACATTTTTGCATTTTTTAAATAATAATATTTACATTTGTATACATAATAACATTTACCCTTGTATGAATAATAATATATACATTCGTATACATAATAACATTTACCATTGTATGAATAATAATATTTGTATAAAAATCCACTCTTAGTTTTTTTTTGTTTTATTGACTTATTGTGTTCACATAATATTCCTCAATCAAGCTCTTTTATATTCAACTTGCCGTTAAATTCATTTTCCCATCAATTTTTTTTCAAATTAAAATTTTTTTTCCAATTAAATTATTTTTCAATTAAAATTTTTTTTCAATTAAAATTATTTTTCAAAGAATTTATTTTTATTGCTCTTATTTTGTTGCATTTCGTTCCGTTATAACAACTACCATACATTCTATTTTGAATTTCACTTCTACGTCTTTAGGATTTTTTAGCGCTCAATTTAAAAGCTCGCAACGTTCATTAGGCGCCCCTGTTTGCTTCGAGGGGCCGTTAGTTACATCAAACTTTTGATATTCTTTTTCTTCGCCTCTTCTCACTTCACATCTCCATTCACTCTCGTTTAGCATCTTCTCAACTCATCATTCTCCATCCTCCCACCTTCCACCACTGTAACTCTACCTCTAGTACTTTACCAAATATTTCACCAACATTACCACTCCACTCCACCACACCTCACCACCACTCCACCCACTACAGCGGATTTCGGCATTAGTTTCAAGTGCTCTCAATTGCCTCATTGTATGTGCATTCACACGTACAAACGTGAATTCACACGTACACACGTGCATTCACACGTACACAACTGGGTATCCGACTCATACACGGTACAATGCCTGCGTTCGTGTTACTTTTACACCATCTTTTTCTATACCACACGTCGCCATGGTAACAACGAAGCTTTGTGGATGTGTGTCCTTGTATGCTAATAATTAATTAATATTTTCAATCAATTAAAAGTTAATTAATTATTAATGACGTAATTGGTGTTCAAGTTTCCATCCACTCTTCACCTGTCCACCATGCCTTAAAACCCGTTGCAGTCACTGTTGCAACCGTTGTTGCTGTGGTGTAACAACCATTGCAAGGGTTGTATTAACAT
The DNA here is from genome assembly GCA_947562095.1 of Branchellion lobata. Lineage (NCBI taxonomy): Eukaryota > Metazoa > Annelida > Clitellata > Hirudinida > Piscicolidae > Branchellion > Branchellion lobata. Next base: position 5,545,440 of record OX387255.1, on the reverse strand, counting down.
TTTTATAATTGTTACACCGAGTTTTTTCAGTTTTACTGACAAGTGTACTGGTCGTTTTGGCGTTATAACAGCTATGTTAAAATTTAATATGTTTAAGCATTCAATCGATAAGTTCATATAATTCATGATATTTTAAAAAATCAAATGATATTTTAACGAGTATAACGTTTAACGATTTTATCTTCAAATGTAACGATAGCAACAACGATGCCCGTGGGGTATAGTTAATTGCGAGGTTTCACTTAAGCTCCCAACCACCATTTTGCGCGCATCATTTTTGAGGGTTTTGAAATATTTCAACAACCTTTTCAACGGCGTATCTCAATGTATGACCACTTCTACACACGTTAACACCGCTCACACACGTCAGAAATAATTGTAAAACGAATTATATACTTCAACACAACACACACTTCAACACAACACAACTGCAACAACACGCACTTCAAAACAACACAACACAACACACACACTTCTACACAACACAACTGCAACACATTTCTACCCTCCACCACCTTCTACAACAGACTGGGGCCTGAAAGCATGAGGCCTTGTGTCTCTTTACGATCCTTCATAGTATTTTTGTAGCTGTAAGACTTTATATATTTTTATGGAAGGCTAAATCTACTTTTGTTTTTGCGGAGTGTAGCCACAAATGACCAATTATTTGTGCTTTGCCGTTTGTTAATGTAGAAATGTTCAAATCTTTATTTGCAAGTTCACTTTTATTACATCTACATTGTGTTTCACTGGCGAATAAATCAATGGATATTGTCGCTCATGCGGGCTCTCGTGAGACATCACAAAAGGTCTTCATGCATCGAAGATTCAATATAAATAATTATTTTTATCTTTTGAAATATTTACATTCGATTAATTATTCTTAATTAAATAAATGATTTAAATTAAAATAATTATTAAATTATATTTAATTCTATTATTTACAGTTAAATAATTCACAAGTTTAAGCGTCAATAATGTAGTTATCCCTAGAAAACGTTACAAAAGTCTGACAGCGGTACAAAAAAAGGTGATTGGGTTTTGAAGCGTGGAAAAATAATTTATAGAAAGTTCTGACTCCGTGAAGACACAGTTGAAGAGACTTTAAGGTGATTGAACCACGGAGGACGTAGGCTGGTGGCGGTAGAAAGGCGATAAGGTGCGGTAGAAAGGCGATAAGGTGCGGTAGAAAGGCGATAAGGTGCGGTAGAAGGCAATGAAAAAGGCTAAAATATGATGAAGATATGGTCTTGGTTGGAGGTTTGAAATTTGTGGAAAGGTTAAATGATAATTTTGAAGCTGGGGTTTCGTTTCAAGGCCATGAAGATCCTCTGCTTGAAACTTTTGTGTCGGTAAAGGCTCATGTTGTCGTGCAGGCTGTTGGAAATACACTCCAGGTCTTCACTCCTCAAACACTCTTCCAGGGCTCTTAGAGCTTTGAGTTCCTTCTCCTTGCTTCTGTCAAGAGTTTCTTTTACTTCTCTTCCATCCCTCCCATCTGCCACTCGACCCTCTTCAAAGTAGGCGGATATTTCTTCCTTCCCCAAAACGATGTTGTTGTAGCACAGTTTGATGAATCTCAGGTGGGTATGCAGCTTCACACTCGACACCAGAGCCTCCAGGCCTGCCTCTCCCACTCCACACAGGTTCAATGACAGCTCCTGCAAACCCCTGTTGAATTTGAGCGCTTCAGACAGCTCAAGCACCCCTTTGTCTCTAACATCATTCAGATCCAGGCTCAAAAGCTTCAGATCCACGTTGGTCTTGAGAGCTCTTTTGAGGACAGCACAGGCTGTAGCCGTGAGACTGCAGTTCTCGAGGCGAAGAGTCTTGAGGCATCGGTTGATGAGCAGAGAAGAAGAAAGGAATTCCATGCCAGCAACGTCTACCACATTCTCCGACAAGTCCAACTCCGCCAGGTGAAGGTTGCTTCTCAGAGCCTTGAGGATGGCGCCAGTGCCTGCGCCTTTCATGCAGTTGTTCCTCACTGAGAGACTTTTCAAACAACACACACTCTCCCAACCTCTCACACTCTCCCTCACTCGCAAGTCTTTGTCTTTCTGGAAAGTACCACCACAATCTCTATCTCCATTATCATCATTATTATCACCATCACCACCACTACCTTGCTTTTTTTCCCTGCCTTTGGTAGGTTTCAGAAGTTGCGCAAACAAATCGGCTCCCTTGTCGTTCAGGCGGTTGTCGTCAAGCACCAGAACTCTCACTCCCTTGTTCCTCTTCAGTCCGGCACACAGGTACACCGCCCCTCGACCTGTGACTCCGTTCGATGATAAGTCAACACTCCCTATGGACGCATTCCTTTCCAGGCCTTGACTCAAGCACATGACACCGTCATCAGCCAAGCTGCATGCCACCACCTTCAGAACTTTTAAGCTGTCGTTCTTACCGATTGCTTTGGCCAGCAACATAACAGATGACGTTGGCAGGCGGCATTTCACCATGGTAACCTCCACCACGCAACACTCCCGTCCCTCCACCACGTGACACAGGCGTCTAGACTGCTTTTCGCACAGACACCTCTTGCGCATGCTCAGAGCGCAGGCGGGGACGAACTTGTCTGCGGTGTCTGGTACCACACACAAGGAAATTGGTCTCTTGGGCTTGTTGTGGTTGTTGTTATGGAGGTTGAAGTTGTTGTTGTTGTTGTTGTTGTTGTAGAGGCTGAAGTTGTTGTTGAAATTGTTTTTATTCGGAATGTTGTTTTTGTTGCCGTTTGTTTTGTTGTAGCAGTTGTTGTTGTTGTTGTTGTTGGGATCAAAAGATTTGAAGACGTTGTATGTGGAAAGGTGGGTGTCTGTGTTTCTGTATGCATTGGCTCTTATGCACACCTCCCCACCACTCATCCCCTGCTTGCTGGATGCTTCCACCTGTCTCCAGTTGTGCTTGTTCCTCTTCATTTGTATCACCTGCGGTGGTGTGTGTGTGTGTGTGTGTGTGTGTGTGTGTGTGTGTGTGTGTGTGTGTGTGTGTGTGTGTGTGTGTGTGTGTGTGTGTGTGTGTGTGTGTGTGTGTGTGTGTGTGTGTGTGTGTGTGTGTGTGTGTGTGTGTGTGTGTGTGTGTGTGTGTGTGTGTGTGTGTGTGTGTGTGTGTGTGTGTGTGTGTGTGTGTGTGTGTGTGTGTGTGTGTGTGTGTGTGTGTGTGTGTGTGTGTGTGTGTGTGTGTGTGTGTGTGTGTGTGTGTGTGTGTGTGTGTGTGTGTGTGTGTGTGTGTGTGTGTGTGTGTGTGTGTGTGTGTGTGTGTGTGTGTGTGTGTGTGTGTGTGTGTGTGTGTGTGTGTGTGTGTGTGTGTGTGTGTGTGTGTGTGTGTGTGTGTGTGTGTGTGTGTGTGTGTGTGTGTGTGTGTGTGTGTGTGTGTGTGTGTGTGTGTGTGTGTGTGTGTGTGTGTGTGTGTGTGTGTGTGTGTGTGTGTGTGTGTGTGTGTGTGTGTGTGTGTGTGTGTGTACAGTGTATGTGATGTGTACGCATAGTTAGGGTCATGCATATTTTATACATCTGGTGTATTATGAACAGCAACAAATCGTAGGGTTGTATAATAGTTGCTAACTAGTTCAAACAAAATAATAATGAAAATCTATAAATGTTAAACACCATGCATCAGATCTGTGGGTATTGAAACGAAAAAAATGAAAAAAAACTATTGGAAAAAAATATTTTATAAAAAATAAATTTATAAAAATAGATAAATTATACTAAAAAATAAATAAATGGTAGTAAAAAAAGAAATAAATTAGAAAAAGTGAAAGAAGTAGAAAAATAAATGATAGTAAAAAACAGATAAATGAAATTTTGTTGAATAATAACATTTGAATGGGTCAGAGGGCACTCGAACCTGGGAGAGTGAGTGGACTCTGTGTCTGGAGTCTTTGTGGACGTAGAAGAAGTCGATGCAGAAATGGCTGTCCTCTTGCTCCTGCTTCAAGGAGGTGCTGCTTGCTGGGGGTGGGCTGGCGTTGTTGTTGTTGGTGCTGGTGTGGTTGTTGCTAGTGTTGTTGTTTTTGCTAGTGTTGTTGTTGTTGTTGCTGGAGTTGCTGTTGTTGTTGCTGGCGTTGTTGCTGTTGTTGCTGGTGTTGTTGTTGTTGTTGCCGGTGTTGTTGTTGTTGTTACTTTTTCTAATGCTTATGTTATTATTGGTTTTGTTGTTGGTACTATTGATATTGTTGTTGTTATTGTTATTTATGTTTTTGTTGACATCAATGTCAACAAAATACCTGTTGCAGACGTCATTTTCGTCATTACTGGAACCATCGATGATATTTTTAGCAGCCAAAAATCTATTAATAGCTCCACCTTCGCACAGACTGCACCAAAGATTCGAAATATCTTCTGTATCGAGTTTACTTTTAAGCCTTTCACTTTCGTGACTATCATCAAAGCCATCGATGACACGAGTGAAAGGAAGATTAGGATAGAAGGTGAGAGGGGTGGTGGATGGGGAGGATGGTGAAACGGGAAGAAGAAAGGGGGTTGATGGGGGAGTGGAAGGTGTGGCGGGTGTGGGGAGGAGGAAGGGGGAGGAAGGAGGGGGTAGGGGAGTAGGTGGAATCTTTGAGGCTGTTGTGGTGTTGCTGGCTCTGTGACTCACAACTCCAAGGTTAGTCCTACCTCCACCACTCTTCCAACCACCCCCCCACCCCTCATCATCCTCATCCCAACTCCCATTGCAACCGCTAATTCCATTGAAGACAGACTTTTGTTTAAACTTCCCATTGGTAGAAGAGGGTTTGGGGGTGGTGGCTTTGGTGATGGTGGCGTTGGTGATGGTGGCGTTAGAAAATGTTATTGGTTTATTGGTGGTTTTACAGTTCTTTGGGGTTGCCTTGTTCTTCGGAGGCAATCCACTTCTCTTCGACGTCACATCTACTATAGAGGTGGTCTTGAAAGGCTCTTTCGTATCGAATTCACTTTTGAAACGTTTGTTTAAACCGAATTCACTTTTAAAGTCTTCTTTTGAGTGGATTCCACTTTTGAAAGGCGCTATGGCAACGGGTGATGTGAGGCTCTCTTTGTCGAAAGTTGCTAGTCTTTCCAAAGACTCTAGAAAGTCTGCTATGTACCCCGTGCTGCTGCTGCGTGCCATGTTGCACACCTGGAGTGGGTGGTGGGAAGAAAAATAAAAGACAATGAAAAAATGAAAGAAGAAGAAGAAGAAGAAGAAGAAGAAGAAGAAGAAGAAGAAGAAGAAGAAGAAGAAGAAGAAGAAGAAGAAGAAGAAGAAGAAGAAGAAGAAGAAGAAGAAGAAGAAGAAGAAGAAGAAGAAGAAGAAGAAGAAGAAGAAGAAGAAGAAGAAGAAGAAGAAGAAGAAGAAGAAGAAGAAGAAGAAGAAGAAGAAGAAGAAGAAGAAGAAGAAGAAGAAGAAGAAGAAGAAGAAGAAGAAGAAGAAGAAGAAGAAGAAGAAGAAGAAGAAGAAGAAGAAGAAGAAGAAGAAGAAGAAGAAGAAGAAGAAGAAGAAGAAGAAGAAGAAGAAGAAGAAGAAGAAGAAGAAGAAGAAGAAGAAGAAGAAGAAGAAGAAGAAGAAGAAGAAGAAGAAGAAGAAGAAGAAGAAGAAGAAGAAGAAGAAGAAGAAGAAGAAGAAGAAGAAGAAGAAGAAGAAGAAGAAGAAGAAGAAGAAGAAGAAGAAGAAGAAGAAGAAGAAGAAGAAGAAGAAGAAGAAGAAGAAGAAGAAGAAGAAGAAGAAGAAGAAGAAGAAGAAGAAGCAGAAGAAGAAGAAGAAAAAGAAGAAGAAGAAGAAGAAGAAGAAGAAGAAGAAGAAGAAGAAGAAGAAGAAGAAGAAAAAGAAGAAGAAGAAGAAAAAGAAGATGAAGAAGATAATGAGGAAATGAAAAAGGATGAAGAGAAAAATAAAAAAAGAAAAAGATGAAAAGAAAAAGAAGAAGGAAAATGAAGAAAAGTAAAAAAAGGAAGGGAGAAGAATAAAAACTAGAAAAATAAAAAAAACGAAAAAGAGAAACAAAATGATGATACTGATGATGAGAGTCAAGACCATGAAAACAAAAACTAAACAAAACTAAACAAAAATTAAACAAAAATAAATGAAAAATTAAAAAGTAGAAAAATGAAAATTAAGGTGCCTGTTTGTAGTCGTGTGTGTTGGCCTTCTTCAGCAGTTTTTCCAGCAAATCATCTTCAACCTTCAAATCTCCTCCATTCCTTCCATCGTCACCATGGTAACCACCATTTGTCCCATAACCACCACCATTATCTCTACAGAAACCACCACTAAATCCTTCATAACTTCTTCTATCTTTTTCTTCACTTCCATCCACCCCTCTTCTCCTTCCACCTTCTTTCTTTTGCCATTTGAAATGCTCCAGAAAGCTCTCTTGAAGTTCGTTGGAAAGAATGAACGGTAACGTCGCAGTCTGGAGGCTGTTGTAGCCATTGGCGTGGCGGTTGTTGTGGTAATTGCTGTTGTTGTAGGTGCTACCTCTGTCATTATAGCTGTGATGGTTGTTATTATTGAGGGTGTTGTATCCATTTTTAAGAGTATGAACGTGGTTGTTGTTGTTGCTGTTGTCGTTGTTGTTGTTGTTGCTGCTGTTGATGTTGTTGTTGTTGTTGTTGTTGTTGTTGCTAGTGCCAGTTTCTTTTCTGCGGTACACAACACTATTTCGTGGTGATTTGGAGTATGGGTGATGTTGTTGTTTCTGTTGTTGGAACTGTTGCTCTTGTTGTTGTGGCTGACGTAGCAGCTGTTGTTGTTGCTGTTTGTTGGATCGGTGGTTCTGGGGCGTGAGAAAGACCTTGTGTTGCTTGAGGTGTTGCAAAAGGTGTTCCTTGAACCCCTTGTTCTTGCGCGACGTGGATGTGAATATGGATGTGTGTGTGGATGTGTTTGTGGATGTGTTTGTGGATGTGTTTGTGGATGTAATTGTGGATGTGTTTGTGGATGTGTTTGTGGATGCGTTTGTGGATGTGTTTGTAGATGTGTTTGTGGATGTGTTTGTGGATGCGTTTGTGGATGTGTTTGTGGATGTGTTTGTGCATGTGTTTGTGCATGTGGTTCTGCCATTCACCTCTTTGCTGATCACAATGTCCTCTTTATACACCTCCCCTGGCGATGGAAGTGATGGGTGGAGTTAAAGTGGTAATTAATCAATTAATTATCTATAATGGGTTCATTATGGAATCCAAAGACACGTCAGGTATTACTCAATTATAATTACTCAATTATATTATGTTAAAATATACAGCGATAGCTTGAACCAATTAAACTCATTCCAATCAGCTTTCACCTCGAACCACTATCATCAACAACAAATTAATTAAAAAAATAATTATCAATTATAAGTTAAAATCCATGGCCAGTAGTTGAACCAGACTTGGAGAAGAGGGGGTGTTGTTGCCATGCCTACTGCCTGCAAGTCCCATGGCAACGGCTGTGAAATCAATTAGAGAATGAGTGAAAAAAAGGAGCGATTGAGAAGATGATGCGATTAGAAGGACCGCTCCATAACGATTATTTTCCCACGAAACTCCTAACTTAGAAAACAAAAATATAAATCGAGCAACTTAAGACTCGTCATTTTATTTTATTATTATTGTTTTTTTTTCAGTAATTTTTTGTTATTCTTTTTTATTAGAATTAAAAATATTTTTATTATTATTGTTTTTATTATTAATTTTTTCACTGTTTATTTTTTTAATTCACTTCATGGCTCTTTTGGTTTTTCATTAAGATTGCCATAAAGTAAGTTCCCAGGCTGTTTTAAGCTGATGTCCTACCTCCCTTTCAAGTGTCGTTGAGGATAAGAAGAGCGAAAACACCTCAATGACACTTTATTGTTTGTCAAAACAGCAAGTTCATTGTGCCATTGTTGTTACAATAAACAACATTTTGTTGTTAAAAACAACGACTTTATCATCTTTGTTGCACTGTGTCGCAATGAGGGGAAATAAAATTTATTGGAATGCAGTGGAATTTAATAAACAAAAATAAGATACAAAAAAATTCAATGAAATATGATACAATTCAATAAGATACAATAAAAATTAATAAAATATAATACAATTCAATAAGATACAATACAAAAAGAATACACTACCCTGCAATACAATACAACACAATACAACATGCATGATTCAAGCCCATTGATAGTTGGAAGCTTTTAGATTCGTCGGGTATTTTGACATTTTCACCTTCATCGCTTCTCGAGCGTTGAGTTTTTTTTAGTGATTCTAAAAAAAAGTCCGTTAGAAATGTTTTTGTGGTGGTTGCAGTGGAAGAACAACACCAGAAGTTGTGTTATGACAACAGGTTATGGTAACGCAACCACAGATCTAGTAGCATAAGAAGGGCAAACTTTGCAGTATGAAAACAACAGTGGCAGAAAAACAACAACAATAACAACATTTTAAGCTCAAAAACAAAAACACAACAAAGCAACAACATTAACAAAATAACAACAACACAACAGCAACAACAACACAATAAAAACACAGCAACAACACAACAACAAAAAAAACAACAACAACAACACAGCCACAACACAACAACAACAAAAAAACAACAACAACAACACAGCCACAACACAACAACACAGCAACAGTTGCAGGGGGGCGCTTATTTTAGTGGTCTCAAGCGTGGCTGAGGTCAGAAAGTGGTGTGTGTTCCGTGAGATTTACTGCCGACTGAATAACAAGGCCACGATGAGTATAATTAAAGGCTGCTCCAGTCTTTTGAACAGTGTGAATCTGCTCTGTACAAAAGTTTTTTTGAGAATATTATCAGCTTGGTGAGTGTTTTTAATAATATTAATTTGCGCTATAAAAATATTTTGAATTTCAAGTCTACGGTATTACTATTTAACGGTTTTTTCTATTTTCTAAAAATGTTAATTTCTCGCTTTTTCCTCAATAAACATTCCGACAGTTGTTCAATAGGCCCCTTGGTCATCCCTCCCTCCCACTATCAACAGCCACTCCACGATTGGCTACCATCCCACTAGCAACCCTTCAATAAATCACCATCGGAATGACCTTCGTTGGAAAAAGAAACCGACAACAACAACAACAACAACAACAACAACAACAACAACAACAACAACAACAACAACAACAGTAACAACACTGATAATAACAACATCAGTAGCAACAACAACAACAACATCAGCAACAACTTTTAATACTCAGAAATGGGATCAGCCGTCATCTTCTAGCGCACATGAGTCATGTTGTTGTTATAGAGGTTTTCTGTATCCTTTTTTAATATCAAAAACACTTATACTTTTATTTATGATATTTAAAAAAACAATAATAATAATATTATTATTATTATTGTTGTTGTTGTTGTTGTTCGTGGCCCGTGAACCTGCGAACAGGCCCCCATACGAAGGCTCATTGTTTTTATTGCGTTTAAGATTTTTTAATTATCTTTAATTATTCTTATTATTATTACTACTAATATCTTACTACTAATATCGAATAACAATTATATTTTATTATTATTATTGATCTTTTTATTAATATTATTATATAGTTACACTTTTGTGCAAAATATAACTTTTAATTCAGCTCTATTTTATGAAATTGCTTTGATTTGCAGCACCCACCGAGTTTGTCTGGCTTCTATTAATGTAGACTACTGAAGAAATAAGGATGGTGTTGTGTGTGTGTGTGTGTGTTTGTGTGTGTGTGTGTGTGTGTGTGTGTGTGTGTGTGTGTGTGTGTGTGTGGGTGTGTGTG
>OX387255.1:5523239-5533239 GCA_947562095.1 Branchellion lobata | reverse complement strand
GATGAGCATGTGATAGGTAATGATATGTAATAATGACAATAATAATAATAATAATAATAATAATAATAATAATAATAATAATAATGATAATGATAATAAAAATAAAAATAAAAAAAATAATAATAATAATAATAAAAATAAAAATAATATTAATAATAAAAATAAAAAAAATAATAATAATAATGATAATAATAATAATAATAATAATAATAATAATAATAATAATAATAATAATAATAATAATAATAATAATAATAATAATAATAATAATAATAATAATAATAATAATAATAATAATAATAATAATAATAATAATAATAATAATAATAAAAATAATAATAATAATAACAAATAACAACAAATAACAACAACAACAATAATAATACTAAAACTAATACTAATAATAATAACAAATAACAATAATAATAACAAATAGTTATAACCAATAATAAAATACTGAAAAAAGCAAGCGTAAAACAGCGTCAATAGTAAATGACACCACAACTCACCAGTCGTCACTGAAGCAATTCAAAACCACACGACGAAACACAAAAGGCCATCTCTTGTCAGCGTCTCCTCACCACCAACCACTCTCACCACACGCACTCAGACACCTTCAACCTCATCCACGAGCTTTCTGTTGAAAAATTTATCGGAAAAAATTCCAGCCGTAGACGCTTCCATAGTATACTGTTAAAACATTCCCTATGGCATACAAAACAACTTAGACAGTCTCTACAGTACTTTTACACTGACAAACTACAATACACTGACTACCATACAAACGGCAAACAACACACAAGCGACACGAGAGCACAAAGACCCCAGAAAGCCGTCCTCAGGTCTCACAGGTCTTTATCCTCCCCTGCGCACCATACACCAGGCCTATGTATGTTTCTACACTGTGTGTCCGAAACAAATATAAACTCTATATGTATTCTGATACATACATCAGCCTTGTATATTGCATATGCCTATGAGCTCTGTGTATACCTAAAGACGTGCATATATATCCATAAGCACACTTGAATACGGGTGGGAATACACGGTGGAGTGTTTCGCATTGGTTTTGTGTGTGTTGCAGACGTTTGTTTCTATCCACTGGAAACGCATATTACCACTAAGAACTTAAACCCTGGAATGTCTCATGAACAACGATGGATGGTGGTAACTGGAGTGTGTGAGTGTTGCTGGTGATGCAACACACACAAGTCGCATTGGCACTCACGGCTTCACATTTGTATGTTGATCAGTCGCTCATAAATTTGCATCCATCAACAACACAAGCACATCGTCGCTAAGTAAAAACACAGGTTAGACAGAGTGGATTGCGCACTCAAACACAATGACAAACCACATACAAAAACTAACGAACCACATAAGAACACTAACAAACCACATAAGAACACTAACAAACCACATAAGAACACTAACAAACCACATACAAACACTAACAAACCACATACAAACACTAACAAACCACATACGAACACTAACAAACCACATGAGAACACTGACAAACCACATAAGAACACTAACGAACCACATACAAACACTAACAAACCACATAAGAACACTAACAAACCACATAAGAACACTAACGAACCACATACAAACACTAACAAACCACATACAAACACTAACAAACCACATACAAACGCTAACAAACCACATGAGAACACTAACAAACCACATAAGAACACTAACAAACCACATAAGAACACTAACAAACCACATACAAACCACATACAAACACTAACAAAACACATATACTAATCAAACACAGGCGACACTCACACTGATAAAAGTGACACACATACAAAAACGCACAAGTATGCAAATAGACTGATACAACGCCGATATAAATTGATCTCTCGGCAAACACTCAAAGTTTGCACAACCTTATCTTTGTCGCCTCCAACCCTCACATCAACCAGCCGTCTTATCACTTTATGCAGGCATTCACTACTAGAGCCTCCAATCAAGCTTCACTTGATTTTCAACTAAATCTCACTTTCGCTTGATATTTACTTTGGTGCTAGCAACCCTACATACTATAAAACCTAATCAACACTTCCACAAAAGTCCCATCGGCTCCCTCACCACCCTCTCAACTACTCCACAGCTCTCCCAACTCTTTCACCATTCTATCAACTCTTCCACCACCTTACCAACCCCTCCACCACTCTACCAACTTTTCCACCACCCTACCAACCCCTCCACCACCCTCTCAAATCTTCCACCACCCTCCCAACTCTTCCACCATCTTACCAACTCCTCCACCACCTTACCAACCCCCCACCACCCTACCAACTTCTCCACTACCCTACCAACTTTTCCATTATTTCACAAACTCTTCCACACCACCCCACCAACTCTCCCACCGGATGGCTTAATTGATAACAAATCAAAGACGCATTCCTTACAACTTTGAAATCTTCAAATCTTCATTCCTGCCCCATCAGACGAGCTACTTGGGATGGATGAATAATAAAAAGTTTCAAAGTGAACAGCTCAATCTATCGATATGTTCTTACGGAGCCCAATTCTTAAGCTTCAAAAGAGCCTTCTCGTCCTCATAGAGCGCCACCTTGTATGGGAACGCCTCCGTTTCTTTCTGGCGCCTCATAAATGAGATTCTATGCCAATTAACTTGATCCAATTATTTTTATTAGATCGAATTTATTTTAATATATTCTTACAAGCTGGATAGCCCGTTGATGGGAGGGTTGTATGACGGATTGAAGGGGTGTGGAGGTTTTCTGCGCCTCCTGCCACGGTTGCTGGCAAGCCCTGGTCTCCATGATGGCACTAAAAAGTATCAACAACGTCAACAACAGAAATTACAATAACATCAACAACAACTGCAACAACAACAACAACATCAAAAACAACTGAAATTACAACAACATCAACAACAAATGCAACAACAACATCAACAACAACAACAACAACATCAACAACCACAACATCAACAACCACAACAACAACAACAACATAAACAACAACAACAAAAAACAAAACCACACGTGCGATATTGCACCTGTCCCGCTTAGCTCAATCGATCGATGTCGCTGGATGTGCATGAAGAGAGTGTAGGGAAAGGTGTGCACGAGGAAGGTTAACCATTTGTGTGAAATGCATCACTTTGTCAGCATGTGTGAGGATGGATGATAGTTTCAGTATAGGCAGGAGGGAACGATATAAAGAAGGATGGAACATATTGCTTTTGACAGCGCTATAAAAATTCTTTGATGAGATGAGATTGGATTAGATTAGATTAAATTAAATTAAATTAACTTAAATTAAATTAAATTAAATTACTTTAATTAAATTAATTTAATTTAAATTAAATTAAACTAAATTAAATTAGAGGGGTATGTGTGAAGTGGAATGTTTGTTCGGTGTTTGGCGGAAGGAGGTCGTCATCAGGAATGTACGTAGAGAAAACGGAGTATCTTCAGTGGTGTATGTGGGAGACAAGACTCATGGAAGTCTGAAGCCGAGGTTTAGAAGTCAGTGCACGTGAGATTTTGTTTTGAGAGAATATTTATAACTGCAGTTTAGGGTTTCCCGTGAATATATAGAACTGAAGCTCAAATTTTGTTTCCAAGAAATTGTGTCAAAATAACAGTTTATTTTCAAAAAATAAAAATAAAAGTTGTCTTTTTTCCAGGAAATTATGCCAAAGATGCAGGTTATTTACACTGAAAACATGCGCATGCGAAGTACAAGTCATCCTGCTGTTGGGTGCTTGAAAAGTTTTCAAATATAAAATAACAAACTTATAATAAGAATGAATAATACCAACAATAAACAGATGTATGGAACGGTAATGATTGTAATAATAAAATTGATAAATAAACTTATTATGAATATCGAGCAATTCATACAATAAAAACAATAATAAAAATAAGATACAATAAGAATAAAGACGAACAATAAGATACAAGAACAAATAATTAAAAAAATAATAAGAAAAATAATAAGAAAAAAATAAAAAAATAAAAAATAATATAAAATAAAAGTGATAAAAACAAAGAGATACAAAGAAATGAATAATCAACAATAAGATACAAAAAAATAAATATTATACAATAACAGGGAAAGTGCGTACTGTCAACCCTGAGGCAAGCATATAGTGGGGCGATGATGTATGGTGAAGATACACGACAGGGACCTAGCTTCAATTGAACACTAAACGCAGAATCCAGTGCTCCAAAGTGAGGCACAAAATAAAATATGAAAAGGTTTTTCCGAATAATTTTGAAGTTTGAAAGTCATGAGCAGAGTTGCTCCCTTGAGTTGGACTGATTCAAGAGCTTCTGTTAGCCTTTCGTGGTGTTCAGGCTGCAGGCAGTTCCAGTGGAGTGGGAGAGATACCTCCAGCTCCATCTGGATGGGAGAAGATTCTAGTGAACAGCTTCATGTAAAAGAAACGACACCTAATTCCACAGCCAATGAAAGAGCTTCTTCCACAGCCGATGGCTGCTGGTTTATCAACATGTGTCTTCTTGTTTGGCCCTCAGGCTGGCTTGAAGCACCCAGTGCAAGAACTCTTGTTCCCTGTCGACGCTGTGAGCTCTTTAATTTTCAAAAGCAAACACTTACTTGTCACCTTTCTCACGAAGAGTGACAAAGGACCAAGACAAAAAAGTCATTTTCAGAGTCGCGAATAATAATTTTTTACTTAAAAAAAGTAAAAAAGGAAATGAATGAATATTTCCCTTCCACCCAGTCAGTTTTTTTCATCTTTTTTTCTTCATTTTTGTAAAGATTTTGAAACCATCTCCCACCCACAGATCATGGAAAAAAGCTTTTGAGCAGTATACAAGCAGCGCTATAAAATGTTCATATTGGAGGCTTTCTTCTTAGCACTCCCAGTCTAGCTTGATTGACCCCCGCTCATCCTTGCATACACGGAGTTACCCTTCATGAAGAAGTTGGAGTTAGTGGTAAATTCAAGAGTAGATTCTGGTGAAATGGCTGTGCCGTTGTTGCTTTTGCTGGTGCTGGTGCTGATGTTGCTGTTGTTGTTGTTGTTGTTGCCGATGTTGTTGTTAGGAGTGTTGGGGGAGGTGGGTGTGGTGATGAGAGGCTTGGGAGGGGCAAGAGGACTTGAGCTTCCACCACTGCTTTGACTGCCCGTCTCCTTCTTGTCCGTTTTGAAGCACCTTTTGAGTCGTTTGAACTGCCAGTCTGACAGCTGCGTGAATATTTCGTAGGGAAGTTCCGAAGCCCTATTTCCTTCTCCATCCTTGTACACCACTTTCTCCTCTTCCTCAATCACCGCCTCCCAGCCTCCAGGCAGTTTCAGGACGTCTTCTTTCCTGGCACAGCCGTGGTACACCTGCTTGCTGCTGATGTAGTAGTCATCCTCGAAACCATCGTCTCTATCCACAGGTCTGTTGTTGGGGTGGATGTAGTGGCTGTCTATTGAGCACTGGTTCTTCAAGCTCGACTCCAGACTCTTCGACTTTAGCATCATCCTCTCCTTCTTGCTCCTGGTGCATTCAATGCCCTTGGATAAATAGATGCTATCCAGCTTCTCCACGTTAGGAATGGGGTGAATAGAAAAGTAGGTAAGAAGCTGCTGCAAGGACGAGAAGGACAAGCCCTTGATGAGCTGGAAACAGCCATCGGGTGTCCTTTCCAACTTCATGTGGAAGGGTCCTTTGGGATGTCTGTTTGAAATGGGGTTTGATGAAAATGGTTTTAACAGAGCGTTAGAGTATTGTTGTAGCGTTGTTGCTTTTAAAATTGGTGTTGTGCGGGTGGTGTTGTGATTGTATGAGTTGTTATTGAAGTGGGGTAAGGATGGAAGTGAGAGAGTGATAATGATGTCTAAAACACCATTTAAACTAAGAGTAAAAAAAATAATGAAGGTGTGAGAAATTTAATGGTTGTGAAAAAGTGGTGGTGGAAAAGTGGTGGTGGTAGAGTGGGGTGGTGGAAAAGTGGTGGTGGTAGAGTGGTGGTGGAAGAGTGGTGGTGGTAGAGTGGTGGTGGAAGAGTGGTGGTGGAAGAGTGGTGGTGAGGGCTGACCTGACTGAGATGGTAAGACCATTGGGTTGAGAGAAGGAGTTCCTGATGAGAAAGTTGCCTGTGTCTTTGCCCATCACCTGGACCACCTGAGATGGTGGTGATGATGAGGATGATGATGAAGATGATGATGAGGATGATTATGAGGATGATGATGAGGATGATGATGATGAAAATGATGATGAGAAGGATGATGGTGAAAATGAAGAAAGATAGGAGAAAAAAAAGAAAAAAAAGAAGAAGAAGGAGAAGAAGAAGAAGAAGAAGAAGAAGAAGAAGAAGAAAAAGAAGAAGAAGAAGAAAAAGAAGAAGAAGAAAAAGAAGAAGAAGAAGAAGAAGAAGAAGAAGAAGAAGAAGAAGAAGAAGAAGAAGAAGAAGAAGAAGAAGAAGAAGAAGAAGAAGTAAAAAAAGATGCAAATGGAATTTTATAATGACTGCAGACTTGTTCAGGAGTGGTGATGTAGGGGTGGTAGCAGGGAATGTCTCTGAGTTCAGACGGATGGAGGTTCATCTCGATGCCTCCTTGCAGACTCGAACTCGGGATTCAAAGTTTGTTGTTTATGCCCCAACTTTCTATCGTTGTTCTTTGTTGTTTTTTGTTTGCTTTTTATTTAAAAAAGTTGTTTCTTGTTCGAATGTTTGTTTTTTTTGAATGTTTTCAACGAGTAGTAAACGAACTTCAAGTCGCGTAGTTTTTCCGGGCTATTTGTCTGCTCCAAGATGAATTCCGTAACGTGACAATGCTGGACACTTCCAGTTGAGTTTGCTAATTGAAAAAAAACTAAATATCGGTTGATTTTCAAAACAAACTTAGGCTTTCCTGCTTCAAAACCGGGGGTAAATAATACCTAGATGGAGGACTAATAAGAAAATGAAGCAGTGTGACTTTAACACAGCCCTATATAATGACAGTTCAATTATAAATCTCTGGGACCCTCTATAGACTTACTATGAAAGCTCTAAAGAACCTATAGAGAGGTCCCACAAAGCCTTTATAGAATTACCATAGAACCGTCAGATATTTTCAGCTGCCCTTCTGACAGCTACACAATTGAGGCAATTATGAAAGTGGGTAACAAGTACGAACGAATATAAAAGAATAGGAAATCGTGAAAAAAGGCGCATGTTGAGTTGCCAACAAGGCATGCAACAACAAAAACAAAAACAAAACCTGCAAACGTTAAAACAAAAAGAAACGTAGCAACAGCAACAACAGCAACAACAACAACAACAGCAAGCATCGCAACAATCACAATTTCAAAAACAACAACAACAACAAAAACAATTGCAGCAGCAACTATAGCAACAGCAACACTTGCAACCTTCATAAGAACAGCAAGGGCTGACAGTGTTTCAGTGAAAGTGATGCAATTAAAGAAACCGCGTCCTCACTTACACATTCATAGCGACGAGACAGCGAGGGGGACATTCAAAAGAGGAAATGATTCAAAAAAGGTGGGATATAAGCTATATATCACCAAATACCATGTGCCACATGAAACAATTGTATGTCACACGAAACAACTGTATGTCACATGAAACAACTGTATGTCACATGAAACAACTGTATGTCACATGAAACAACTGTATGTCACATGAAACAACTGTATGTCATATGCAACAACTGTATGTCACATGAAACAACTGTATGTCATATGCAACAACTGTATGTCAAATGAAACAACTGTATGTCATATGAAACAACTGTATGCCATATGAAACAACTGTATGCCACCTCTCAACCAACCTCTCAACCAACCTCTCAACCAACCCCTCAACCAACCTTTCAACCAACCTCTCAACCAACCTCTAACCAACCTCTCAACCAACCTCTCAACCAACCTCTCAACCAACTTCTCAACCAACCTCTCAACCAACCTCTCAACCAACCTCTCAACCAACCTCTAAACAACCTCTCAACCAACCTCTCAACCAACCTCTCAACCAACCTCTCAACCAACCCCTCAACCAACCTCTCAACCAACCTCTCAACCAACCTCTAACCAACCTCTCAACCAACCTCTCAACCAACCTCTCAACCAACCTCTCAACCAACCTCTAACCAACCTTTCAACCAACCTTTCAACCAACCCCTCAACCAACCTCTCAACCAACCTCTCAACCAACCTCTCAACCAACCTTTCAACCAACCTTTCAACCAACCTCTCAACCAACCTCTCAACCAACCTCTCAACCAACCTCTCAACCAACCTCTCAACCAACCTCTCAACCAACCTCTCAATCAACCTCTCAACCAACCTCTCAACCAACCCCTCAACCAACCTCTCAACCAACCTATCAACCAACCTCTCAACCAACCTCTCAACCAACCCCTCAACCAACCTCTCAACCAACCTCTCAACCAACATTTAACCAACCTCTCAACCAACCTCTCAACCAACCTCTTAACCAACCTCTCAACCAACCCCTCAACCAACCTCTCAACCAGTTTTTCAACCAACCTTTCAACCAGCCCCTCAACCAACCTCTCAACCAACCTCTCAACCAACCCCTCAACCAACCTCTCAACCAACCTCTCAAACAACCTCTCAACCAACCTCTCAACCAACCTCTCAACCAACCTCTCAACCAACCTCTCAACCAACCCCTCAACCAACCTTTCAACCAACCCCTCAACCAACCTCTCAACCAACCTTTCAACCAACCTCTCAACCAACCTCTCAACCAACCTCTCAACCAACCTCTCAACCAACCTCTCAACCACTCAACCAACCTCTCAACCAACCTCTCAACCAACCTCTTAACCAACCTCTCAACCAACCCCTCAACCAACCTTTCAACCAACCTCTTAACCAACCTCTCAACCAATCTCTCAACCAACCTCTCAACCAACCTTTCAACCAACCTCTCAACCAACCCCTCAACCAACCTCTCAACCAACCTCTCAACCAACCTCTCAACCAACCTTTCAACCAACCTTTCAACCAACCTCTCAACCAACCTCTCAACCAACCTCTCAACCAACCTCTCAATCAACCTCTCAACCAACCTCTCAACCAACCTCTCAACCAACCTCTCAATCAACCTCTTAACCAACCTCTCAACCAACCTCTCAACCAACCTCTCAACCAACCTCTCAACCAGCCTCTCAACCAACCTCTCAACCAACTTCTCAACCAACCTCTCAACCAACCCCTCAACCAACCTCTCAACCAGCCTCTCAACCAACCTCTCAACCAACCTCTCAAACAACCTCTCAACCAACCTCTTAACCAACCTCTCAACCAACCCCTCAACCAACCTCTCAACCAGCCTCTCAACCAACCTCTCAACCAACTTCTCAACCAACCTCTCAACCAACCCCTCAACCAACCTCTCAACCAACCTCTCAACCAACCCCTCAACCAACCTCTCAACCAACCTCTCAACCAACCTCTCAACCAACCTTTCAACCAACCTCTCAACCAGCCTCTCAACCAACCTCTCAACCAACCTCTCAACCAACCTTTCAA
The DNA here is from genome assembly GCA_947562095.1 of Branchellion lobata. Lineage (NCBI taxonomy): Eukaryota > Metazoa > Annelida > Clitellata > Hirudinida > Piscicolidae > Branchellion > Branchellion lobata. The sequence goes on along the minus strand of OX387255.1, from coordinate 5,523,724 downwards.
CCAACCTCTCAACCAACCTCTCAACCAACTTCTCAACCAACCCCCTCAACCAACCTCTCAACCAACCTCTCAACCAACCCCTCAACCAACCTTTCAACCAACCCCTCAACCAACCTCTCAACCAACCTTTCAACCAACCTCTCAACCAACCACTTTGAAGTATTTTCATATTCAAGAGCTGATTGAACTGGAAGGCTTCCACGCCTGCACCCTCTGCTTATTGTACTCAATAAGCCCTAAAAAATGTAAACCCTGTTTCATTATTTTTATTATTCGTTTATGCCATTATTATTATTTATCCTATTATTAACAATTTCGTTATTATTATTATTTTTATTCTTATTTTCATTTATTTAAAAAAAATCTTATTATTTATGATTTTTATATTTATATTTTATTATTATTTTTATGATTATTCTTATACTTAGTGTTAACAGTAGTAGTAGTAGTAGTAGTAGTAGTAGTAGTAGTAGTAGTAGTAGTAG
>OX387255.1:5510739-5518239 GCA_947562095.1 Branchellion lobata | reverse complement strand
TCGTTGCCGTTGCTATTACTACTGTTAGTTGAACTAATTTCATTTGCACTTTCAACATGACTGCTACTTGTATCACTGCTGCTGTTGCTGGTGCTTAGGTAAGTGTTGTTGCTACTGTTGCTGCTGCTTAGGTAAGTGTTGTTGCTACCGTTGCTAAAATCACTGCTGCTACTGCTGGCGTTGTCATTGTAATTGTTGTTAGCAGTGTTTTGCTGGCTGTAGTTGTAGTCGTTTGCTTCGAATTCAAGTTCGGTGTCGTTGTTGTTGTTGTTGTCTGTGAAGGTGATGTGGCGTGAAAATTGTTGGAAGAGATTTCTTGGCTCGCTCAAGAGAGGAACGTAAGCTGAAGATCAAAAGAAGGAACAATGGATTACAACATGTTAATTTTTAATGAATTAATTATCATTCAACCTCTTACGTGCGATCAGTTACAATCCCGCATATAATTTGGAATGCGTTGGATGATAGCGTAGGAAAAAGATTGTCAAAGTAGTTGTTGCAATGATAGTTTCAACCGCTACTATAACCGTTTCTAATTTTGTTATGACTAATGTTAAAGCAGTTATAGCCGTTGTTACCGTTGTTGCTTCTGGTCGGAGTGTCTTGGCGTTGGTTGTCTGGGTTGTGTGGGCAGTAGAGGTTGTGTTTCTCGATGTTGCTCATAGAGTCTTTGAAGGAACACGTCTGGTGTTTGCACTTGATGAGAATCTGGTTAATGAGCGTGCTGGTTTCGACTGGCGCGTCCACAATATCCGCCAGTCTGCATGGGAGTCTGCAGAGGGGACAGTTCTGGTAGATACAGAACCAGTGGGCGATACAAGAGTGACAGAAGACGTGACGACACTGCACTAGCATTTTAGGTCGGTGCAGAAGGTACAGACACAGGGGACAGTTGAGGTCCTTCGAGGGAACCTCTGACGCCACCATTGAGTCGTCGTACTTGGAGGGAGACGCGAGCACGAATAAAATGCTTCGAAATTGCACGGCGGGCATTTTAAAATAGATGAAAATAGAAAAGTGATTTTTAAAATCTGTTATTTGTACGTGAAAAAAGTAAAACTAAATATCAATTAAATATTAGTATTCATTATTAAATGACGTTTAATACCAATTTTGATATAACGTATAACCTTTATTATCTTTTTTTCTTCAAACGATTTTCAAAATCTATGAAACTCCGTATTTCTTAATTCATTTCAAGTTCCCTTATTTCGACCATCACTGATGAGTTTGGTTGAAAAGATACATTGTTAGTTACGCGTGTGTGGATGTTAGTTGTACAACAGGTTCAAACTCAAAAGATTGTTTTTTGAGGTGTTTTTTAGCTTTATGATCTTTGAAGATTAAAAACGTGAATAAATTATGAAAGTAATAAATAAAGATGAGTTTTAAAACTAAATTAGGCTCGTCGCTTGCGCGAACAGAAACTACTGCTCTGCATGCACAACCACATCATGAAAGCTTCATTTCAAATATCAATGACAAGGTTCGTCAAAAAGAGATTTTTGGTTTACCGAATCATTTTTGAATTAAGCTAGTTCATACTTTAAACATCAACTTTAGGGATTCGTAAAACAAAATTTTAAAACTTTAAGGATGCCTTTCCTCTGCATACTAGTGCCGAGTTGGGGCGACCAGACGTTGTTGACTTGCTTATCCAACGAGGCTTCGACGTGAATGCCAGAAATGAAGTAACCAAATTTTCATGAACTCCATCGTTACAATATACTTCACACAAAACACAAGCTATCTTTGATTTGTGAAATCATTTTCAAATTATTCTATATAAACTCCTTTTTTGACCACTACAGCAGGGGTACACAGCCTTGCATTTGAGCAGTAGCAGGGGACACAGGGAAGTGGTGGAGGTGCTGTTACAGCACCAGGCATTGGTTGATGAAACTGATCAGGTTCCAAGACTTTCTATTGTTGCTTTGGTGATTGTATCATTGAGTATGAAAGAGGTTAATTCGCAAAGTTTTTTTTCATTCATCAAGTCCTATCATTTCAAACCTCAATAAATTTTGTTTCCATTCAACTTTCTCATTTCAAAACTTCCACTTCCAATTCTTCCACCAGTACGGCAACACAGCAGTGCACATGGCAGCTTACAATGGCAAGCACAGGTGCCTGGAGTCACTGCTGTGTCACAAAGGCAGTGTCAACATCAAAAATGGGGTATGTTGAAGAAGGGGTGGGAGAGTGGGTGGTTTGTTGAGGATGGTTGCTTTTTAATAGGAAAAACTATTGGTTATTCTTCACTTATAAGATTTTCAAAATTCACTATCACAATGTGTTCACCCAACACAAATCTCACCCAATATCACCACACAAACCCCCATTCGAAACCACCACTAAAAAAACTTTTTCCACCATGGCACCACAGGCAGGCTTCACTCCGTTGCACTCAGCTTGTCAGAAGGGACACCACCATTGTGCTCGAGCCCTCATCCTTGCTGGTGCCAAGGTGCATGCCAGGAACAAGGTGGTGTGGTGAGCTGTAGTGTGGTGAGGTGGTGTGGTGTGGTGTGGTGTAGTGTAGTGTGGTGTGGTGTGGTGTAATGTGGTGTGGTATGGTGTGGTGTGGTGTGGTGTGGTGTAGTGTAGTGTGGTGTGGTGGTGGATAAAGTTTGCAAACTGTTCCAAATATTTTTTTTCCTTCACTTTCATAGACAATCTTTTTTGTACACATATGCACACACACACACACACACACACACACACACACACACACACACACACACACACACACAAATACAGTACAAAGACACAGCACTGCACACAGCGTGTCGGGAGGGACACACTAGAGTGGTTCAAGTGCTCATCACCGCCTCCGTCAACCTCAATGCCAAGAACAAGGTGGAATGGGAATGCGTGGGTAGAAGGAAGCCATCATCATTGTCGTTATCATCTTCATCTTCTTCTTCATCATTATCATCATTGTCTTCATCATCTTCATCATCATCATCACAAGGAGGGCAAGACAGCACTGATGTATGCAGTGGTGCACGGGAGGGTGTTGGCCATGTTGTTGGTGGCTGGAGCTGATGTGACTGTGAAGGATAAGGTGGAGGGTGGTGGATGGAAAAGACAAATGAATAAAAGATGCTTAATAACGTTTTTGTTTGAATTATTCGAATTGACTCGTCTTTCATTCAATTTAGGCTGTATTCCCACATATTCATTTATCCATCTTCCATCCACAACAGAGTGGTAAGACTTGCATTGACATGGTGACAGAGGAAGGAGATGAGAATGTCAAGTGGCTCCTCTCTCAAGCCTCCAAGACTTCCCACCACAAGGTGTCCTGGTGTGTCCTGGTGTGTCCTGGTGTGTCCTGGTGTGTCCTGGTGTGTCCTGATGTGCTGTGCTGTGATGTGATGTGGTGTCTTGTGGTGTAGTGTTGGTGGTGTGGTATAGTATGGTGTTGTGTGATATGGTATGGTGTAGCTTGGTGTGATGTGATGTTGTGTATAGAATGTTTCTGAAATATTTTTGTTATGAAATTATTTTTTAATCAATTTTTCTAAAAGTTTTATCAAACCTCGTTCCAGACTAAATTTTCATTTCTGAAAAAGTTCAAAAAAAAGAAAAAAGAAGTTATATGCACTAGTGACATGAGTGATGAAGAAGAAGAAGAAGAAGAAGCCGATGGTGATGAGGATGAAGAAGATGCCGATGGTGATAAAGAAAATACCATTCAGAAAAATAACCATAGTAAAGTGGTGATAAAGTGGTGACTTCTTACCACGATGAAGGAGAGAGGAAAGACCATAATCATCATCAACATCCAACCAACATATCACATCAAAAAGCTTATTTACAACATCATCCTTCGAGACCATCACAACAACAACACCTACCAGACATCACACATCTTGTTGCTAACCAGCAAGACTCCATACATATCCAACAAAATCCTCAACATCCACAACATTCCACGCAACATCCAACACAACATTCCACGCAACATCCAACACAACATTCCACACAACGTCCTTATCAACACATGGTTGCATATCAACACCTACAGCAACAACCACAGCAGAATTTTCACTGGCGCCAACCTCATTCAGGGTTTCACAAAAACCGGCTCATTTCAACACCCAACGACGACAACAACAACAAAAAGTACAGCAACTTATTTAGTTGCGCATCAAAGCGAAACAAAAACAGGAACAACAACAATACGTACATTCCATACTCTCGAGACCTCCTTGCTCCTGATGACGATCCTACTCTGCTCTTGCAACTCTTTGAACGCAGCATGTTGCAGCAACAACAACATCAAAGTATATACAATCAGCAACAACATATTCACAACAAAAAACAACAACATTTTCACGACCAACAACATCAACAGATTTACCACAACCAACAACAACAACAGCAAAGACAACTTTTGGATCTCAAACTGAAACAACAACAAAAGATAGCGTTAGAACAATTTAAGCAACAACAACAACTATCACTACGTAAAAATCAAAAACAATGTGATGTCACTAAACCAACAAAACACCACCACAAACAACAACAACAACAACAACACCACAGCAACCACAACAACAAAAACAACAATCTTCTCAAATTTCCAAGTTTTTTGAATCTAGCTAGTGAAGATGAGGAGGAAGAAGAAGATGAAGTGAGTGACGATAACGAAAATATAAACCAGCAAAGAATAAACAGAATCAAGTCGTTCAGGAAATCTCGTCTTTTTGAGATTTCAAAGCTTTTGAACAGCGACAACAAAAACCAAAATGACGAATACATACACAACAACAACAACGATGATTTCTCCCTGCCAACAACTGCCAACAAGAACAACAAAGAACACAAAAGGTGCTGCAAAAGAACAAAGAACTGTGATTTTCACGTTGACTTGTGGCGGCGTGGCACTAGGAGAGCGTTGCATGTCAATGGAGCTTTGAAGGGGAGGGCCAAGCATTTGAGGCCATTCAACCATAAGGAGGAGGAGGAGGAGGATGATGATGATGATGATGATGATGATGATGATGTTAGCAGTAGTGGTGATGATGATGATGCTTGGTTGAGACAAGATGGTGGTGGGGGGGTGTTTAGAAGAGGAAACAGACGAGGGGAAGCGGGTGAAGTTTTCACTGACTCTGACCCATCCTTTCGCCCCCCCATCAACCACCCACCCCACTTCCCACTCAACCCCCTCTTTGGACCTCCCATCAGACCTCCCATGCATTCACTACAAAAACGGTCTTTGTCCTGGTCATCACTCTTCAACAACAATAATAATAATAATAATAATAATAATAATAATAATAATAATAATAGCAATAGTATAAATAATAAAAATAAACATTTTGAAAAGAAGTCGACCAATGAGGGCGTGATAGGCATGACGAGACAGGAAGAGAAGATGATGAGGAAGAGGAAGAAGAGAATGTACGCCAAGTTGAGGGGCATGAAGATGGGGGGAGGGATGAGGAAGGGTGGGAAGGGTGGTGGGTGTGACGTTGGAGATGGTGTTGGAAGGAGGTGTCGGGAGAAAGAGGGTAGTGGAGCTGTGTGTGACAGTGGTAAAAATAACTTGCATAATGATACTACTACTGCTGCTGCTGCTACTGCTGCTACTACCAATGGTATTAATGCTACTACTACTACTGCTACTATCACCAATAATACTAAGAGTACTAGAACTTGTACTTCCTGTACTGTGCCCAATATTCAACTTTCCATTGAGCGAGACGCACTCTATTCTCAACTCACCACTGTCACTTCTGCTGTCAATAAGAAAAAGAAGAATAATAGCAGTACTAATACTACTACTACTACTACTTCTACTATTAGTACTCTTACTAATGCTACTACTACTACTTCTACTATTAGTACTCTTACTAATACTACTACTACTACTTCTACTATTAGTACTCTTACTACTACTACTTCTACTACTACTACTAATACTACTACTGATGCTACTTCTACAACTACTGATACTTATACTACTACTACTACTACTACTACTACTACTACTACTACTACTAATAATAATAATAATAATTATTATTATAATGACGTCAAAGATAATAATAAGAATACTAATAAATACAAAAATATTAATAACAATTTTACTTCCGTCTCTACTATTACTGCCGCCAGCACGGCTCCCTCCACGGCAACTTCGTCTGTTGCAGTCACTTACACTGTTTGCAGAGAGGGCAATGGAGTTTCTAGGAAGAAAAAAATATTCTTTGCTGGAGTGGATGTTTTTGAGGGTGTGGATGAGGAGGAAAAGGAAAATGAGGAGAAGGAGGAAGAGGAAGAAGAGGGTGGTTATAAGGGTGATGATGGTGATGACGTAGATGGTGATGATGATGAAGGAGATGAAGTAGATGCCAAGAAAAACCAGCTCAATAAACGTAAAACAAATTTGAACTTGGAAAACGAAAAAAATGAAGGAGAAAAAAATGGGAAAGTAGAAGAAAAAAAAGGAGAAAAAACTGTTTCAGAGGCTGGTGTGGACGAGAAGGATCATTCGAGTCACTCCATCACTATCACCACTTTTCCCACCACTGGAGGCTATGAAGAGGTGGTTTCTGAGGCAGGAGTGGTCGTTGAGGGGGAAGAAGGTGAGGATGAAGAGGAGGAAGAGGAAGAAGGAGAGACACAAGAGGAAAGTGAGAAAGAAGAAAACGGGGAAGAAGAGACAGAGGAAGAAAGCGAGGAAGAAGAAGAGGCAGAAGAAGAAGATGCAAACGATAGAAAGAAGCATGGTAGAGACTCAGGGACCCGTAAGGAGAGGGGGCTTGGAGGAGTGGTTGGACACGTGTTCAGGAGTCGCTGTGGCAGCTTCAACTCCTGCTTCTCCAACAACAAAATGGCTTCTCAGCACTTGAAGGTCGAGAAGCCTCCTGAGACAACACTCTGCAACAACAACATTCAACGCAACAACAGAAATCTACAAAAAAACACCCAACACAACAATACTCTAAACAAAAACAACACTCACCACCACCAGGCCTATATTAAGTCTCTCAACGGAAGTAACAACGGCAAACATAACTTTAACAACAACGGCACCAACAAAAGCGTTAGCACCAGCAACAAGCACTACAGCTACAACAGTGTCAACAACAACAGCAACAACATTTCAACACCACCCAACAGAAGATACATTTTCACAAAGTCTACTTCTGTGTGAGCACAGCCGCCCTATCTACACCTCCTCGCATCTTTTGTCCTAATCACTATTATTTATTAAGATTATTATCTATTCTCACTTGATATTTCATATCAAACGCTGTATTTAACTCAGTTATTGTTAATTTTTCAATTTTTAAAATAATATTCGGATATTTTCCACATCACTGATCAGTATTAGAAACTAGAGTATTGATTGCTTTAATTCTATTCGAACATGCAACCCTCAACCCATCGTCACCAAGTGAACCTTCGCAGCCATCAGTGTCTTACGGCCTCTGCCCGATCACCAATCAGCCTGATAATCATTGAACCATTTAGTCGTTT
>OX387255.1:5493239-5505739 GCA_947562095.1 Branchellion lobata | reverse complement strand
ACCTCCTTAGAGGGACTCAACATCCATGATGTGGCCACCTTCGTCAACTCCCTGCAAAAACTACGCATGCATGTCATCAGAGAAAATAAGAGAAGTGGAGGAGAAAAGAGAGGATGGAAAAAAGGAAGAGAAAGAGAAAAGAGAGAAAGAGAAGATGAGAGAGGAGGAGAAAGTTTGGAAGGTGGTGATGACGGACGAGGTGATAGTGAAGGTGGTGTGGGCTACAGGATGAGAATGGGTGGAAGTGAATACAGCGATGAAGTTAGAGAAGATGGACGGATAAAAACGACAGTTGAAAGCAGTTTAAAAAATGATGCGCTTCATGATTTGAAGGGTTGTTCGTTGCCTGATGTGAGAGGTAGCTTGAGGGGAGGGGAGGAGTACTTTGCTATGCAAGATGCCATGAAGAGCAGGATATTATTCAGCGATGAGGATGAAGAAGACGGAGCTATTATCGATGGAAAAAACCATGCTGGAAATGACAGAGACTACAACAGAAACTATAACAGGAAAAACAACAACAGTTTTCTTAGCAATAGAAGCAACAACAGTTTCCTTGGCAACAAAAGCCACAACTATCACAAAGGAGTTACTCATAGCAACGCACAAAGCAATCAACACAGGACACCTCTCCAACAAAGCAACAACAACCCTCTACAAAAAAACAACCATTTTCGATCCCATATAACACCACACAATTCACCTACCAAACGTTCAAGTGAGTTCTTCAACGCGGTTTGGAAGTTATTGTGGCTCTGTAATACTTGCTATCGCTCGGTGTTCTGTTACCTTTGTGGATGTTGTCTTTGTTGTTTTTTATTGTTTTGGGATATATTTCGTCGTGAGGTTTGTTACTGCGTTGAGTTACACTATAGGATGAGACTAGACTGTGTTTTATGCGGTAAAAATCTTTCTATTTTTGAATTTTTCTAACCAGCCAATACTTCCACCTCTTCTAACCTCAACCCCCCCTCCCCCCTCCTCCCCTCCTCAGTCTCTCCTTTCAAGTTGAAAGGACATTCGTTGGACAGTGTATTTCGAAATAAAAATTGTCAACTCCACCACAACTATAACGACCCTTACTACAACAGCTACGCCAGAAACAACACGTTACCTATTTTTTACGACAGCTACAACAAAAAATACAACAACTACGACAACAGCTACAACAAATACCAAAACCCCTACATTCCTCATAACCTCAACAACACTCGCAACTACCACAGCAACTACCATAGCAACTACAGCAACTACAGCAGCAGCCTTTACAGACCAGCTTCTATGCAAAACCTAAACTCATTGCCTTCCATCAAAACCAAAAGTATGTCCACCACATTCAGCCCCATTCTCTCTATCAGCTCCATCATCATCATCATCATCATCTTCTTCTTCTTCTTCTTCTTCTTCTTTTTCTTCTTTTTCTTCTTCTTCTTCTTCTTCTTCTTCTTCTTCTTCTTCTTCTTCTTCTTCTTCTTCTTCTTCTTCTTCTTCTTCTTCTTCGTTTTTCTCATTTTTTATTTTATATTTCCATCTTTTCATCCTCACCTTCAACCTCATTTTGTTCATCTTCATCCTTCCTTCCTTTTCTTCCTCCCTCACCTTCATCTTCCACCTTGTTCATATGCTCCTCATTCCACAACTCCGTTATCACAATCTTTTCACCAATAACAATTTCACCCATCTTCACCACATGCACCAACACCCACACACCACCAATTCCACGACTATCAGAGCGATACTATGAACGCTATGACAGCGCGCGGCCGTTTAAAAACAATTCGCAAGCAGTTTTAAGCCTTGAGACATTGATCAGGGTTTAGCCAAGCAACCTCCACCTCTTTAACACACACATTAGCACACGCACATGTTTCAAGTACCTCTAATTGCCTCCCACAGCTGTGGTCGACATCAACAACCAGAGGTCCCCTCGCATCAGGGTGGAGGAAGTAGCCGATGATGTTGCAACTGAACCTCTGCAACAACTGCAACAACCACTGCAACATTTTTTAAAACCATCGCAACAACTTCAACAACTATTGCAACAGTTTCAAGAACAACAACTGCAACCACTTCAACACCAACAGCTTCAACTAAACCAACCACTCATACCTGTTTACCGCCAACATCACCATCAACGACAAATTTTTCGATCTACACCAAACTTGAGCACAGTTCATTCGGATAGACCTTATCTCACCACCGACCGATACAACACACTCAACAATAACACCAATAATAATAAAAACAACACAAACAACAATCCGTTTGTTTCTTCTCCTTTTTCAACGACAAGAAGCAACAACTCCTACAGCAACATCCCGCACTTCAACACGCAACAAACGCAACATAATATCAAAACGATAATCCCAACAAATCAACATATGCAACATAAACAACAGCAGCAACAACAACGGCAACATCAACAGCAACAACAACAGCAACAACAACAGCAACAACAAAACTCAATAGTCGGAGTTGTGAGTTTGTCACCAAATGGCAAACTCAAACATCGTCAACAACACCTCCACCAACGCCACACTACCTCCCCTCTCCTCATCAACACCAACCTTCTGACTCCTCCCACACCAGCCCCTAGGAAAACCCCAACCATCATCATCTCCACACCAACCCCACCTCCGAGAAATGACAGAAGCTTCTTCGAAATGGCTCATGAACCGCTATCCACACAACCACCCCACACACAACCACCTCCCATACAACCACCCCCCACACAACCATCTCCTACACAACCACCTCTTTTACAACCACCCCCCACACAACCATCTCCTACACAACCACCTCTTTTACAACCATCCCAAACAGACCAATCTCACACACAAGAACCCTACGAACAATCTCGTGCAAGCCCGGTCCAAACAGGGCAAGTCCACACAGATTCACCTTTCCAGGACTTGAACGAATACTTGAAAAGTGCGGAGAGCAGCCTCAACAGGAGATACCTTTCTAAACAACAACCCGCTTCAGCCACCAACAACCAAATCACAGGCCACAGTGAAAATCATGTGATGAAAGGCTCTCCAACCTGTCCCCTCACCAAACCTTCTCCCGTCTCTCCTCCTACCTCCTCTCCAAAACTCAACCACATCTCTCCTCAAATATCCTCTCCCAAACTCAACCACATCTCTCCTCCAACTCATAGCTCTCCATCTATCCACCCCTTCCCACCCACTTCCCCACCCACCTCCCCACCCACCTCCCCACCCATCTCCCCACCCATCTCCCCACCCATTTTCCCACTCACCTCTCCACCCTCCCCCACCTTTCCCCACGTTATCCCCAAGAGCCACACCCACCTACCTCTCCCTTTTTCGGACCACTCCTCCTTCCATTCCTCCTTCTACCCTCCCCTCTCAGACCGCGACTCAAGCTGCTATCGCAACCGTTGCTATGCCAACAAGTTTCACCACGGCAACGAAATAGCACCGCGTCGCCATGACAACATTTATCGTTACTATGACGATTTTTACAATCGAAGGCACAGAAGTAAGTTGAAGAGAAATTCATCGTTCAACGGATTTGATTCCAGAATCGATGACTTCACAGATTCTACCAACCATAATCATCATCATCACCTCCATCTTCGTCGTCGTCATCGCCATCGTTCCAACCTCTATGACTTCTTCCCATTCTCTTGCTACTGCAGGCATTGCTATGCTAGCAACAATCATTACAATTCGTCTCATCTTCTTCCTCCTCCTCCTCATCATCAAAATTTTTCTGATGAAGAGTCCATGCTTCATCGGTCTTCCAAACCTCTTCCTCCTTCTTCTTTCCTTACTTTCCACCATTCCAACAAAAATGACAAAATCCGCCAGAATAGACTAAAAAGGACAAAACACAACGGCTTTGACTACGAATCTAACGTAGATGGCGCTGAAGAGGATGAGACTGACGAAGATGAGGAGGAAGAAACTGAAGAAGAGTTTGCAATAGTGAAGCAGAATAGGAAGGTTCGTTCAAAGGTCTTGGAAGACAAAGGAAGAAGAAGAACAAATAGAATACACAATAAAAATGACAAAGGAAACAACAACCACAATAATAATAATAATAATAATAATAATAAGAATGATATTAATAAAGAAACTAAAAACAAACAAAACGTTGACAAGAAGTATAATTCTATGGACAACAATTTTAACAAGCCAAATAACAAGAACCACAACAGCAATGAAACAACAAATGAGACAAACTCGAATGATAATTCACTCGCCAGGGGGCTAAAGAGCCATGACAGCGAGCAGCTGAGGAGCTGTGAAGAGGTTATGATGCACAACTCACGTCGCTACAACAATGATAATAATAAAAATAATAACAATAACAGAAATAACATCAATGATGATGATAATAATAGCAAAAACAACATCAACGCTGACCACACCAACAACAATGATCGATTTAAAGAAAGTTTTTCTAACTTCACAAAACACAAAAATACAAAAACCAAAAACACTAAAAACAAAACAACCCTTTTGGAAGTTCCAAAGATAAACACAAACAACAAAAAACAAAAAGCATCGACTCCTTCCGTTTCCGATTTTTCGCTTCCGGCATCACCATCTTCATCCTTCTTGACGTCTTCTTCATCTTACCTCATAAAGTCCTATGATTTGGCAGAAAAGATGGGAAATGAGACTGACTCCTCACTGACCGCTGGTGTGAGGCACGGAAGAGACGGAAGAGGGAAGAAGAACGAAGAAAAGACGAAGAAAGGTGGCGGAAGGATGAATGAGAATGAGCGAGCAATGGATGGAGAAGATGGAGAGAAGGAGGAGGATGTTGACGCTTCGGTGAGTCTCTTGCACTACCGCCCTCTTAAGTCTCCACTCATGCGGAACGAGGCTGTTGAGACAAACCAACAACACATCCTCCCTCGCAACAACAACAAAAACATCTCCCACAACAACAACAACACCAACAAAAACATCTATTTCAACTACAACAACAACAATAACACCTCCTACAACAACAACAACAACAACAACAACAACACCTCCCACAACAACGACATTGATCACTTCAAAAAAATGTATCACGAAAGTAAAAACAACAAACCAAAAAGCAACAACAACACTAAACGCAGCATAAGGCTTTTCCAAGACAACAACAACCATAACAATCATAACAACACCAACAACCTCAACAACCACAACAAAATCAACATGAACAACAACCACAGCAGCGACTTAAACAATTTCACAGTGTTCCCTCTTACAAGCAGAAGCAGCTGCACTGCCACGAACAAAAATAACGATGACATAAACAACAAAAAAAACAGCTTTATTGACAGAAACAACAACAACCACAACAACAACAACAATCACGACAACAACAACCACAACAACAACAACAACAACAACCATAAAGACAACAACAACAACAACCACAACAAACAAAACAACAACAACAACCACAGCAACAACATTAGCAGCAACATTAGCAACAACTTTGGCAACAAAAACAACATCAGCAACAACAACACCGACATCGATTCGGACATTAGCGAGCGGACAAGCAAGTCCGGCCATTACAGCTTTCTTGCTTCAATGCACGAGACATTCTCAAGCTCGAAAATAAAAAATGGCCGCAACGATAAAGACGACAAAGATACTAAAAACATCAAAGATAAAAGGAATAAAAGCCAAAAGATGAAATTAAAAAATTATACTTTTGGTGCAAACCAGCAAAATGCTTTTGGGGCTGCAAAAAGTGGGGAAGGATGTGACGTTGATGGCGGTAGGAGTAGTGGTGGGGATAGGAGTGTTGGTGGTGGTAGTGTTGGGGTGAGAGGTGGGGGTGGTGGGGGTGGTGGGGGTGGTGGGGGTGGTGGGGGTGGTGGGGGTGGTGGGGATGGTGGGGGTGGTTGGGATGGTGGGGGTGGTGGGGATAGTGGAAAGAAGAATGGAAGGCCAAAACGTCTGAATGCAAAACAACGTGTATGGCCTCCTGTGAAAAAAGATGAAGAGGAAGAGGAAGAAGATGAAGCGGAAGAGGAAGAAGAAGAAGATGATGAAGGTGAAGGTAGTAGTCGTCGTAGTTGTAGTTATGATGTTGTTGATGACAGTGGCGAAGAAGATGATGATAGAATTTATGATTTTATCACTAAACAATACGACCAATGGACTCTGAATGAGGAAGAGGAAGAAGAAAAAGATGATGAGCTTGATTTGTGCAGCAACATTGATGATGAAGACAATGAAGGGGAGGAAGAAGACGATGATACAAGTCGCATAAGCTTGAACCATTATGGAATAAATGACCAGGAAGATGACAAAGATGATGAACCAAATGGTGGTGATGATAATGATGGTGGTGATAAGGATGGTGATGTTGATAGTGATGATGGTGATGGTCGTGGTGATGGTGATGAAGATGGAGTTGTGATGTTGAGTTACAAGCCGCTGTATAGAAGCATCGAAAGAAACAAGAAAACGATTAACCACAATAATAATAATAATAAGAATAATGTGAAAAAAAACAATAACAAAAATTCTGAAGGCTTAGATAAATACACCAGTAACGAGGAAAGCAGTGATGAAACCAGCAACAGTGACAACCACAATAAAATCAACACTCACAACTTCAACACTCATAACTTCAACACTCACAGCATCAACACTAACAACATCAACACCTACATTAACAACACCCATAACTCTAACAAAAACCCTAGCAGCAACAACAACAGCAGCAACAACAACAGCAGCAACGACAACAGCGGCAACAACAAAAACAGCAACAACAACGGCAGCAACAACAAAAACAGCAACAACAACAGCAGCAACATTCAAAATGGCAAAATCAACAGTCTCGAACAAAGCAAAAACTACATAAAAAAAGGAGGAGGAGGAGGAAAAGAAGGAGGAGAAGAAGGAGGAGGAGGAGGAAAAGAAGGAGGAGAAGAAGGAGGAGGAGGAGGAAGAAGAGGAGGAGGAGGAGGAGGGAGAGGAGGAGGAGAAGGAAGAAAAGGAAAAGAAGGAAGAAAAGGAGAAAAAGAAGGAGAAGGAAAAGAAACAGGAAAAGGGGTGAAAGGAGGACGTAATGGACTTCATTTTGCTGGCAACAGTTTGAGGGAAAGTCTTCATCACAAGAGAGCTCCATTGCGAAACATGAGGGGTAGTGTTGTTAGTGGTAGTGATGTCGGTGGTGTTTGTAATAGCGCTGGTGTTAGTGGTGGCGTGGGTGATGGTGGTGTTGTTAATGTAACTAGCTTTATTAATGGTAGGAAGAATATGTTGGCAAACAACATTAGGACTGCTCCTAGTAACACAACAAACAACAACCAAACTCACCTCGGTTCAATTCCTATCACCGACACCACCTTTACCAACAACGTAAATATCACTCCTTGTTCAATTTCCAATCTAAGCCACAACTTCAACACAAACACCACATCCTTCAAACCCAACAACAACCACATACACACCACCATCACCAACAACACCACCATCCCCAACAACACCAACATCATCAACAACACCAACATCACCAACAACACAACGTCAGAAGCAACAACAACAAGCAACACTTTAAGCAACACTTTGAGATCTTGGACTTCCAAGAGCAACAGTTGGCAGTGGAACTCCCACCAACCCTTGCACTCATTCCAAGCCCCCACCCACCAATCATCCACCCACCAATCACCCACCCATCAATCCCCCACCCACCAATCACCCACCCACCCATCACCCACCCACCAATCACCCACCCACCAATCCCCTAATGCTGTTAATAAAAATGAAAATAATAATAATATCAATAATAATAATAATAATAATAATAATAATATGAATTACAATGAAAAAAATAAGGCTAAGGACAACAAGAGCAATGTGATAAATAGCAACACGGCAGAAACACGCAAAGAAACTCGATCACATAACGAGACCACTTCCCAAGATCAACCCACCAATCACAGCTCAGATTCTTCCGGTGTGACAGATTTCAAGAAACTGATTGGTTCTTCTAAATATAGAATTGGTTCAACTGATTCTGGAATCTCTGTTTCTAATTATAGCAACAGGTTTGACATTGTGAAGCAAGGGTCAGAGGGCTTGGTAGAAACCATGGCAACAGATAACAATGCTTATAACAACATATACGGCTACAACAAAAACAACAACAACAACAACAACAAAAAGAATAACATCACTTCTATTAACAACAACAACAGCAATAACAACAACAACAACAAGAGACATGACGTCACAGGAACATCAGAGATCAGGCATGCACCTCTAGTGAAACGAAGAACCTTTGAACAACGAATGTCTGAACAAAAACAACAACAACAACAAAAAGAAAAAAAAGAACAACAACAACAACAACAAAAAGAACAACAAGAAATTATTCGTCGAACAACAAACAACACTATATACAGCAACAACAACATAAATAACAATGACAATCATGCCAAAGATATCAGCATCAATAATAAAAGCAACATAAATAACAAAAGAAACAACAACAACTACGACAACAGCAACAACAACAGAAACAAAAACAATAACAACGACAACAGCAACAACAACAGAAACCACAATGACAACGTCAACAGCAACGTCAACAGCAACGTCAACAGCAACAACAACAGCAACAACAACAGAAACCACAACGACCCCCCCAACGACAACCACAACGACCAAAACCTCAACGGCGACCACCTCGAAAGGAACAATGGTGTGTTTGAAGTGCTGCTGGACAAGAACCATGCCAAGCTGGGTACGTCAACGCAGGCACCATCAGCAACATGAACCAACCGCGCTCACCTACCTACCCATGAATGAATGAATGAATGAATGAATGAATGGATGGATGGATTAATGAATTGATGGATGAATAAATGAATGAATGAATGAATGAAGGAATGGATAGATGAATGAATGAATGAATTGATGGATCGATAAATGAATGAATGAATGAATGAATGAATGAATGAATGAATGAATGAATGAATGAATGAATAAATGAATGAATGAATGAATGAATAAATTATTAAAGGGATAAATGAACCATCCATCCTTCAAACCAATTATTTTTTATCCATCCAAAAACCACTTGACCAATCAACCACCCACCCAGCATTTACTACCCACCCCCTCAACCACCACCCCCTCAACCACCACCCCCCTCAACCACCACTCCTCTCAACCACCACCCCTCTCAAAAAATATCTTTCTCTTCCAACAACCCTCTTCCTTAGGCCTAGTGATAACAGGAGGCACTGAGAGCAAAACCACGCCCATGGTGACAATTGACAGCATCACCCCTGGTAGCTCCGCCCACATCGAAGGACGCCTCAAGGTGAAATCGTTTGGAATCAGTTTGAAGAGTCGTTTAGTTTCAAAGCAATTTTGAATTCAAAAATTGTGTGGTGTTTTATTTTCATCTGAAATATAAAACAAAATACGGCTCTGAGAAAAACCAGCAGAGGAACAAACCGAAAAATAGATACAAACCAAATAGAAAACATACATACAAATCAAACACGTACAATAAACCACACAACACCACCCCCTACAGGCTGGGATGGTGTTGCTAGGGGTTGATGGAGAGAGTCTTGAAGGAAGTTCTCACAGAAGGGCTGTAGTGCTCATTAAAGGGGCATTCGTCAACAAGCAAGAGAGGTTTATGAGGATGGTGGTGAGAAAGTGATGGAAGGAAGTTGGGAAGTGATGGAAGGAAGTGGGGAAGTGATGGGGATGGGAGGAGAGAGGATGCTGGAGATGGTGGACATGGTGGTGAGAGAGTGGGTGTGGGAAAAAAGAATGAAGAGAAAAAGGGAAAAAGATGAAGATAATGTTGTAAGAAGTAGAAAAGGGGTGAGGTAGAAGTGAAAAGGATGAGAAGGGAGTCAAAGGATGAGAAGGGAGTTAAAGGGTGAGAAGGGAGTTAAAGGGTGAGAAGGGAGTCAAAGGATGAGAAGAGAGTTAAAGGGTGAGGAGGGAGTTGAAGGATGAGAAGGGAGTTGAAGGATGAGAAGGGAGTTAAAGGATGAGGAGGGAGTTAAAGGATGAGGAGGGAGTTGAAGGATGAGGAGGGAGTTGAAGGATGAGGAGGGAGTCAAAGGATGAGGAGGGAGTTGAAGGATGAGAAGGGAGTTGAAGGATGAGAAGGGAGTTAAAGGATGAGGAGGGAGTTAAAGGATGAGGAGGGAGTTGAAGGATGAGGAGGGAGTTGAAGGGTGAGGAGGGGGTTGAAGGGTTAGGAGGGAGTTAAAGGATGAGGAGGGAGTTGAAGGGTGAGGAGGGAGTTGAAGGGTGAGGAGGGAGTTGAAGGATGAGGAGGGGGTTGAAGGATGAGAAGGGAGTTGAAGGGTGAGGAGAGGGTTGAAGGGTGAGGAGGGAGTTGAAGGATGAGGAGGGAGTTGATTGATGAGGAGGGAGTTGAAGGATGAGGAGGGAGTTGAAGGGTGAGGAGGGAGTTGAAGGGTGAAGAGGGGGTTGAAGGATGAGGAGGGAGTTGAAGGGTGAGGAGAGGGGGGGAAAGACAAGCAAAAGCTGAAATCAACAAAACTGAAAAACAAAAGTTGAACCATTGAAAACAGATTGATCAAAATTCTTCACAGTTTTTTTATGGTTTTTGTTGCCGAAATAATGCTGCTAGATGTTCGTGTTTGCAATTCAACGTTTGTAGAATAAAGTTTGAAAAATTGAAATTAAAATTACCGACCGTGTTTTTCCTTTCTAATCTAATCTAATCTAATCTAATCGAATCTAATCTAATCTAATCTAATCTAATCTAATCTAATCTAATCTAATCTAATCTAATCTAATCTAATCTAATCTAATCTAATCTAATCTAATCTAATCTAATCTAATCTAATCTAATCTAATCTAATCTAATCTAATCTAATCTAATCTAATCTAATCTAATCTAATCTAATCTAATCTAATATAATCTTATATAATCTAATCTAATCTGATTAAATCTGATCTAATCTAATCTAATCTTTTGTATAAGGCTGATTTCACACTGTTCAAAAGCGCTAAAGAGCTTTTTCTGTTTACAAATCTACCTCTCAAAGACCACCACAACAACCACAACACCACACCCCTCAAACAACAGCCCACTTTCCGATTTACATTGCACCACCCCACACTACCTCAAACCACCTCACACCACCTCATACCACCTCATACCACTCCACACTACCTCATACCACCCCACACCACCTCAAACCACCTCATACCACCTCAAACCACCTCATACCACCTCATACCACCTCATACCACCTCAAACCACTTCACACTACCTCATACCCCCTCACACCACCTCATACCACCTCATCCCACCTCAAACCACCTCATACCACCTCACACCACCTCACACCACCTCATACCACCTCACACCACCTCATACTACCTCAAACCACCTCATACTACCTCATACCACCTCACACCACCCCACACCACCTCACACCACCTCATGCCATCTCATACCACCTCACACCACCTCACACCACCTCACACCCTCTAACACCACCTCACACCACTTTACACCACCTCACACCACCACACACCACCACACACCACCTCACACCACCTCACACCACCACACACCACCTCACACCACCTCACACCACCTCACACCACCCCACACCACCTCATACCACCACACACCACCTCACACCACCTCATACCACCTCACACCACCCCACACCATCTCACACCACCACACACCACCTCATACCACTACACACCACCTCACACCACCTCATACCACCCCACACCATCTCACACCACCTCACACCACCTCACACCACCTCACACCACCTCACACCACCTCACACCACCCCACACCATCTCACACCACCTCACACCACCTCAGACCATCTCACACCACCCACCCATCGCCATCAAAGACCTATTACAGGCTGGCAGCTTGAGAGGAGCAGTTAGAGGAGCAGTTAGAGCAGCAGCGGACGCCAGGTGTCAGCAGCCACATCACCTCCCGCTTTGTCTCCTCCACGCAAGTCCTCTTTATTGCCCTCCAACACGCTCTCCCAAGTCGTTTTTTTAATTTTTTTTATTGATTTTTTTTTTTTTTTGATATTTTTTTCATTGTATTTTTGCTCGCTTTTAGTTTTTTTATTTTTCTTTCATTCATTTTGTAGTTGCTTACTTCTCCCAGCATTTCATTTTGTTTTATGTATGTTCCACTGTTTCAAGGTCTTCTTCAACGTGGTCATTAACCTCGTTTTCCTATTTTTATTTGACTATTTTTTTATTTTTTTATTTAATTTTTTTTTCATTTAAAAAGAAAGTTTTTCCTGCATGTTTCGTTCTCGCCATTTATTGGTCGGTATTGTCACCCACAAGGTCTCTCCATCATTCCCTCCTCCATGAATTCGTGCATTCATCAAATACTCCACCCATCTAACCATTCACCAAATACTCCACCCATCTAACCATTCACTCAGTAATGCATGCATGTATGAATCTATCAATTCATTTATCAATTCATCCATCAATTCGTCCATC
>OX387255.1:5463239-5480739 GCA_947562095.1 Branchellion lobata | reverse complement strand
GTTGTTGTTGTTGTGTTGTTGTTGTTGTTGTTGTTGTGTTGTTGTTGTTGTTGTGTTGCTGTTGTTGTTGTTGTTGTATTGCTGTTGTTGTTAATGTTGTGTTTTTATTGTTGTTATTATGCTTTGTGCTTGTGTTGTTTTTGTTGTCGTGTTGTGCTCTTAACTTTGTAATTTTCTGTTGTTGTTTTTGTTGTGCTGTTGTTTGTAACGGAAAAAGGTAGTGAAGTTGTCGTTATTATTATTGTTTTTTTTATTATTATTCTTTTGGTGTTGGGGTTGATGTTTTTGAAGGGCAGTGGCCATTTTGATGTTGTGTTGATCAATGGGGGTTTTCCGGCAGAAGGGTGATGTTTATGAGGTTGTTTCAATTCGGAAATTATTTGAAATATATTTAAAACAATAATAAAACAGAAAAACAAAAACAAAAACAAATCTAATTGATGTTGCTGTTTTTATTATGATCCTTGATATTATGTTTTTTTTCTAATTTTTATCAATTATTATTATTCTTCCTATTATTATTATTATTATTATTATTATTATTATTATTATTATTATTATTATTATTATTATTATTATTATTATTATTATTATTATTATTATTATTATTATTATTATTATTATTATTATTATTATTATTATTATTATTATTATTATTATTATTATTATTATTATTATTATTATTATTATTATTATTATTATTATTATTATTATTATTATTATTATTATTATTATTATTATTATTATTATTATTATTATTATTATTATTATTATTATTATTATTATTATTATTATTATTATTATTATTATTATTATTATTATTATTATTATTATTATTATTATTATTATTATTATTATTATTATTATTATTATTATTATTATTATTATTATTATTATTATTATTATTATTATTATTATTATTATTATTATTATTATTATTATTATTATTATTATTATTATTATTATTATTATTATTATTATTATTATTATTATTATTATTAATATTATCAATATTTATTCTATTATTATTATTATTATTGTTATAGAGGCCAAGATTATTCAGAACGGTTGCGTTGCGCAATGCCTGAGCGGGGGATGTTTGCACTGGTTAGGCAAGGCGTGTGCAGTCGAACCACACTCCCCGTCCACTCGCTCAACCTTTTCAACCTCCTATTTTCAAAATTCTAATTATTTGAATTCAGATGTTTAATATTTATTTATTTATTTAATTTTATTTATTCAAATTTATTTATTTAATATTATTTTAATTTTTTATTTTTATTTATTTTATTTGTTTATTTTTTTTTTTTAAATTGTTTTTCATTTTTTAAAAACAAACTGACATTTTAATTTTTTGATTTAAATTTCAACTTTAATTTCAAAAAAAATTATTTATATTTTTTTTTTCAGAATAAAAACAATAATAATTAAAATAAGAAAAATAATTTTAAGTTTATTGCGAACAATTCATTTTATGTTCATAAGATTTTAATAGTTGTATGGAAGTCATGTTAAAAAACGATCCGTTCATTCAATAAATCCACCCCCACCTATCAACAATCACCACGCCACACCCACCACCCCCTCCCTCCCAGCAACAACCACCACATCAGACTCACCACTCTCACCACCTTCACCCATCAACACCCACCACACCACACCTACCAAAGCACACCCACCACACCACACCCACTACGCCACACCCACCACTAATCACACCAACCAAACTCCACCACTCATCAAAAACCACCACTCATCAAAAACCGCCACACACCAAAGCTCACTTAAAGAGGACCCACCACAACTCCCCCCAGGCAACAACCCACGCAAGCAACGCAGGGAACGAACGACCTTTACGAGGAAGCAGTTGGATGACCTTGAGAAGCTGTTCAAGGTCACCAGGTATCCTGACATTTTTGCCAGAGAAGAACTGTCGCAAAAAATTCACTTGCCTGAGTCACGCATACAGGTGGGTGGTGGTGAAGTGGTGATGAAGAAGTGGTGAGAAGGTGGTGAGGTGGTGATGAGGAGGTGGTGAGGAGGTAGTGAGAAGGTGGTGAGGAGGGGGTGAGGAGGTAGTGAGGAGGTGGTGAGGAGGTGGTGAGGAGGTAGTGAGGAGGTAGTGAGAAGGTAGTGAAGAGGTGGTGAAGAGGTGGTGAGAAATGGATGAGGTAGTGATGAGATGGTGGTGAACTGGTGGCAAGGTAATGGTGGTGGGCACGGGAGGATGGTAAAAGTTGAAAAGAATTGTGAAGTGGTGGGAGTGAATTTAAGGTGATTTGGAAGTGAGATAAGAAAAAAGAATTTTGAAAAAAAAACAAAAAAGAAAAAAATGAAATAAAATAGGGAAAAATGATGGGAAAAGTAAGAAAAGATTTATAAGGGAGAAAAGAAGAAGGTTAGACTGAAAGGGGGGAAGCTGATGTTGTCCTTACGTGAATGAATCAAACAAACCTTTTCATTTCGATAATGTTGATTTCGAATGAAATTTTTTGAATGTCTGCATGGCGTCTCATGCACCCAGGTGTGGTTCAAAAACAGGAGAGCCAAGGCTCGCTCACAAGGGAAAGGAGACTCTACCACCACTCCCTCAAGCAACCGCACCATCACTATTACCAACAACAACATCTCTAACAACATCTCCAACAACATCAGCAACAACATCAGCAACATCAACAACATCAACAACAACATCAACAACAACATCAGCAACAACATCAGCAACATTAAAACTACGGGTGCAACATTTTCTCACAAGTCCAAGTCTTCTCCCTCCACAGGCCTTCACACCCCCCTCATCAGGAATCACTACGTCACGTCAACTACTTCCGTTATGGCTTCTTCCGCTTTCGAGACTCAACCTTCTTCCTTTTCTTCTTCCGCCATGTTGAGTGACGAAAACAGCCAATCACCTTACAGCGCCTACTACTCTCCCACCAATCACGAGACCTACTACCACTACAAACAACCTCTGCCCACCAACCACTACACCTACGACTTCAATGGTAACGGCTGCTACAACTACACCGATTACGACTGCTACTCCTTTGAAAACTCTCACAACAACAACAACAACAACAACGGCAACAACAACAACACTTACTACACTACCGGCTCCGAACATTACTACTTCAACCCCTCTGATGAGGCTTCCTTTGTCGACGCCGACTACTTCAACTACCCACCTCAAGAGCAGCCTTTCATACAACTGCAACAACTGCAACACCTCGCCAACATTCAACAACAAGATCTACAAAATTCTTCCACTTCGCCCCAACCACAACAACAACAACAACAACTACAGCAGCTACAATTATTAAAGCTGCAAACTCCACAACAACTACAGCAACAACAACAATTACAGCAACATCAACTACAACAACAAGAACAAGAATCTTTTATGCAAACTTTTAACACTGACTTTATTGCAGCGACAACAACAACATCAACAACTTCTCCCGCAATAAACAACTACTACCTGCAACATCAACACCTCATGCAACAAGAACAACAACAACAACTGCATTACCAATCGGCGTTGAAACAATGCAAGCACCTCAAAGAAACCGTAAGCCTTGTTGACTGTGAAAAAAATAATAACAATAATACTAACAACGACAATAACAATAATACTAACAACGACAATAACAATAATACTAACAACGACAATAACAATAATACTAACAACGACAATAACAATAATACTAACAACGACAATAACAATAATAAAAGGACTAACAGCAACAACAGCAACAACAATAGCAAAAATGACAAAAACAAAAACAGCAACGACAATGAAAACAACAATACTTTTAACACAACAACAACACCAACAACAACAACAACAACACCAAAAAAAACAACAAACCTCAACAACAACCACAGAAACTTAGTTTTGTTGAATAATTCTTTTGACAAAAACAACCAAAAGGTAAAGGATGGAGAAGAAGAGGAAAATGATGAGGATGATGATGATGATGAGGAGGAGGATGATGATGGAGAAGAGGAGGAGGAAGAAGAGGAGGAGGAGGAGGAAGAAGAAGAAGAAGATGGGAATGCCACTGCTGATGATGAAAACGATGACGAAAAAACTAGTGCCAGCTTGTTGGTGAGGCAGGATGAAGCTGATGCTCAACTCATCCTAAAGGGTAAACATGGTGATGTAAACAACAACAACAGCAGCAGCAACAACAAAAACAACAGCAGCAACAACAACAGCAACAAAAACAGCAACAGCAACAACAACAGAAACAGCAACAGCAACAACAACAGCAGCAACAACAACAACAGCAACAGCAACAACAACAGCAAAAATGAAAACTCTGAAGACTACAATTTCTACAACAATTTGACCGACAACGAAATTTTAAACATATTTTTCAAAGACTACACAAATAATTCCGAACTGCCTGATTACTACCAACAACAACAGCTGCAACAACAATTTCACCAACAGCAACAACAACCACAACAACTACAACCACAACAGCTTCAACAACAGCAACAACAACCACAACAACTACAACCCCAACAGTTTCAACATCAAGAACAACAACCACAATTACATTACGACCAACAACACTACAACTGTACACCTCACTTTTACACCTTTTTTTCCAACAACAACAACAACAATAATAATAACAACAACAACAACGACATCTTTTATAACCCCGCCCACAAACAGCAACCACAACAAAACAATGACGTAGAAACGAAGGAAGACACCTACAACATTATCAATTTATGAAGCGCATTTTTCAATTTTAAGTTTTTTCAATAATTATTCTCAAAAAACATTTCATTATGGTTTTTAAAGATATTTATTTCATATTTTTTAAATTATTTCATCGGCGTGAATCTGTTTTCAATGTTGGTAACTTTAGAATTTTGCATTGAATTTATTTTGAACATAAAAATATATTTTCAAACAAACCATGCCCTCCCAATGCCATCTAAACTGATTTCAGAGTCACAGTTTGAAAAGGCATGTCAGATTTTTCTATAATTCTTTTTATTCTAGGTAAAATATTAATTTTAGAAGTTTATTTATATAGGGTTTAATTTTTTTCGTAGTTTATTTGTATTTTTAATTTTTTAAAAACTTTAAAAAATGCTCTAAAACGGTGGTGTTGCATTCAAGCGAAGTTAAATCAGCTTTTTCAGTTGTTCACTTCAATTCAATTATTCAAAATTCTTATTGAATTGTATAAATCTCTGTTATTAATACTTTTAAAACTTCAATAAATTTATTTAATAAAATTTTTTATTAATATATTTCAAGGTTTTTAAGGGGTTGTCAAGTTGTAGGTAGTAACACTCATTATAGCACCTGTAACAACAGTAACAGAATTCAAAACACTGAAGTTATTGACAGTAACAATACTATTAACAACTTTAACAGTATTTAAACAGTACCAACGTTAAGTATTAGCAGTTCTGACAATACTAACACTAATATAAGCAGTCACACCACTTAGAACATCACAACGTTACAGTATTATCGACATTAACCTCATTTACAGATGCATTTAACCCGCGCATTCTTCTCAAGTTGATTATTTTGTAATAAAATCCTCAAAAACTGTTGAAATTTTCATTAAAAATAACCCTATTGAAATATTTTGGCAAAAAAATGTTGGGATGATTTTGAAAACCTTTAAAAAAAGATTCTGAAATAATTTTTGGAGTCTTGTTACTAATTCTGAAACACAGTCCTAAAATAATAAAAAATTTGGCTCCGATTAATTCAACCAACATTCAGTTAATCTTTGAATTAATTCTTTTATTTAAAAATAATTTAATTTTTTTATTTAAAAATTAATTTAAAAAATTTTTTATTTAAAAATTAATTTAAAATTTTTTATTTAAAATCGAATTTCAAATTTATTCTTAAATTGAATTTATTCATAAAAAGAGCAAAGGTGCAGTGGTTGAGGTGTCATGGTTGCACAAGAGAATTAAGGAAGGTCTTCTTTATATAACCACAATTGTCAACGAAGCTCCAAAGTTGATGGCTTTTATGAACTGACACTCGAGCACTGAAGGCGAACCTTTGGAGGAGTTTGGAAGCATTTTGAAGTCAAAATTAATTGAATTTCAATTTATCTAAATTGAATTAAATTTCGTTTAAATAAAATTTTATATAAATTAACTTTTGTTTTCGAGTGGTTACTCAAATATATTGCTTGTCATAAATCCATCCATTCTTCCATTCTTCAATTCATTCTTTATTCTATTTTCCATTCTATTTTCTAATCCATGCATGCATATTTCTATCCATCCATCCATCCATCAATCCATTCATCCATGCAACTACCCATCCATCCATCCATCCATCCATCCATCCATGCAACTACCCATCCATCCATCCATCCATCCATCCATCCATCCATCCATCCATCCATCCATCCATCCATCCATCCATCCATCCATCCATCCATCCATCCATTCATCATCCATCATCCATCAATCAAGTGACACACTCCTCCCACAACAGTGTGAATAGTTGCTCGGGTCACTCCTTCCAGCCTCCATGTCGTAACACCTCATCTTTCACATGCCTCTTCATTCATTTATCATCCTTCATTCTTCTTTCATTTCTCTTCCATTCACTCATCATTCTTCATTCATTCTCACTCATTCAATCATTCATCCTCCGTTTCTCTATGTCTCTCAACCATTTTTCCCTCTTTTTTTATCCTCACTTCTTCAATCACTCATTTTGTTTTCACTTTTACTCTCGCTTGATCATCTCTTTTTTTCACCCCTTCAACCACCAATCATTCTAACTCCTCTACTCCCTCATTCTCTATCCACTCATCCTCACCTACTCATTCTCCATACATTCTTCATATCTTCAACTCAATCATACTTCACCACTACACTAGCGAGCTCAACACAGACAAAACATCCCCACAAAAGCTTGAAGTCTGTGGCGGCTGTACCGCTTCTCAATGCTTCTACCTTGTTCTTCAAACATCAATGAACAACCGCTTTCTTGTTCACCACGCTCTCAAGAACCTCCATAAATACTTTATATCCTCAAAACGACTTTGATGACCCCCCTTTCACAACAATAAGGAGCAACATACCATAAAGGAAAGATGTTCACAATAAGGAAGGAAAACACAATCTTGGTGAGTAAATGTTCACACGATTGAAGGTGAACATCACCTTGACTCATTCATGTTTTCAATGATGAACACCAGTGCGGTTGGAGCATAGACAAGGAAGATGGTCAGTTGTTGCTATTGTCACTGTTACGAAACAGCCACGTAACCAAAAGTACTGGCAGTCCAGGCGAGGTTGTGATGCTGATGGAGGGTTGAATTGTCAAGCACATGAACACCAAGTTGCATTATTTGAATGTAAAGTACTTCGTATAGACCCGGGTAATCATAATAATTCATACTCATTATATAAAGGGGGTTTGATGCGTTTAAATCTCTGAACAGGTTATAATACTTAATCATATAAGTAATATATTTGTTGGTTAGTACAGATAAGGACCGAATGGTCACTGTTGAGTTCACAGCGGAGTACTTGCTAGTACACATAATACTCACTTGAATGTTCAGTACTCGTGTGTATCGAGGGAGCTTAGTACAAAAGCGATCGGCAGTGAAGGAAAGTGAAAAGAATGAATAAATTGAGAAATGACTTATTGATTACGGAGTAAAAAAATATAGTGCAAACTGGGAGATTATTGAGTACAAAGTATATATAATTAAAATATGAAATATGTTAATTAATTGTAATTAGTAGGTAATTAAGTGAACAAATAGCGTTGAAGTGAGCGAGCAGGGACGTGAACGAGAGGGCAGACGGCCACAAGAGTATGCTAAGTAGTTTGAAGATAGGAGGGTTGGGTGGAGTGCTAAGTTCTCGGTGGGTTTTTGAGTGTTTGAACGTTACACGATTGTTTGTTATAATTAATTGAAGCATCGTTTGTGTAGGAATTAACGAAAAACATGCCTCGAACTGGTGTGTGAGAAGTTTAAAAACTTTAATTCGAACCTTAAAAAGTTAAAAAGTTAAGAAATTTTCAAAGATTCGATCAGTGGACGAGTATTCTGCACCATGTCTTACGCCAAAGTGCTGGTAATCAAGCCAACAGTAAAAGCCGAAGAGATTAACGGATATAAGACGACAAACCCTCTAGTTTTTTCTACCACTACCACCACTACCACCATATCTTCTTTCATCAGGCCTACTGCTACTACAGTCGTTTCAACCACAGCCACTTCTATTACAGCAACCACGGAAAATAACGCCACTCCAGCTATTGCTATTACAGCCACCATAGACACTACAGCCACTACAGCCACCACCGCCACCACCGCCACCACCGCCACCACAGCCACCACAAAGGGTGTGGCGACGACAAAAAAGGTGCATCGGCGAAAGAGGACCTGCTTCAAGAAACACCAGCTGCAGCTTCTCGAAGAGCGCTTTAAAGCCAGGAGGTCTGTTGTGTCTTCAGTCACTGAGACAACTAAGTTCAATCTCAGCCTTGTCAATCTCAGTTTTGTCAATCTCAGCCTTGTCAATCTCAGTTTTGTCAAGCTTAGTTTTTTAAATTTAACTTTTGTTAATTTAAATTTTTTATTTTATTTCGATGATTCGCTATGCTCTGTAACGTTTCTGGTGTCTGACTGGATTTGATTCAACAAAGACTATTTGAAAAATATAAAGTATTAGCTTCTGATCTTTGAAAAATTTCTATAAAACTTCCAAAGTTCAATTCAATTTGCTTTGTAAGAAGTTTAAGGCCACTTTCACCTTTGACTGCAACTTTCCCACATTTTAAACGTCAAAATAACTCATTCTAAATGATAAAAACTAAAAATGAAATTAAAATTAGAAAAAACTATAAGGCTTTTTAATTTAAAATAAACGTTACAACCCCATACCGAATCACCCTCAGATATCCCAGCGTGGAAGAGAGGGACGATCTGTGTCACATGACCAACCTTTCTGAGTCCACCGTTCAAGTGGGAATCAGTCAAATGAGAATTGTTTCTGAATTAATTTAAAATAAGTTAATTCATGCTGCAGATCAACGTTTGATTAGTAATAATGATAACGTTTGATTAATGATAATTGAAGAATAAAGAAAAAAATTCAAAACTGAAAAAAAAAAAATTAAATATTTTTATTATTATGAAACAAAGCTATAAAAATCAAAGTTATGCATGCAATGCCCGGTCTAATGTTCTCCATTGGAACTACCAAGGTGTGGTTCAAGAATCGAAGAGCGAAGGAGAGAGCTCAGGAGTGGAAGAAGAAAGAGGAACCACACGACAACTCTCTAACCCTCCCTCTATACAGCCCTTTCACTGACTCCACCTTTTCACCCCGTCTTATTCCACCTTCTCCTGTTGTTTATGAAGAAAGAAATTTTGATCTTGAATCTCCGAATACCTTTTCGGCTCTTGTACTTCCACAGCCCTTTGATCACCCTTCACCCTCCCAGCTCCACCACAACTACCCCTGCTACTTGCTACAAGAAACTTCAAATCTTGCAGAAACTTGCGATAGTTGCAACAATCGCTGCAGTAATCCATGCAATACCACATACAACAACACCTACAACAACACCTACAACAACACCTACAACAACACATACAACAACACATACAACAACACATACAAAGCCACATACAACACATACAATAACGAATACAACAACATTTACAACATTTGTTACACCAGGCAGTTGGAAGATGAAACTGAAGAGTTTCATGATAATCTGTCAGCTTTCAGCGATTCTCACATTGATCGAAACTTCAATTATGATTATTTCCCACAACAACAACCTTCGCAACAACTAAAAAATCAACAGCAACATCAAAATCTCCAAAAAATACAAAATCAACATCAACAACCACATGATGAGATTATACCGCCAAAAACCGAAACTTATCAACATTTCCAACCAACTTTTGATCTTATGCTACATCCCACGCAACCAACATATTTGCAATACGCTCAACAACAAAAACAACAACAACAACAACAACAACAACAACAACTAGAACAACAACAGCTAAAACAACAACAACAACAACTAGAACAGCAACAGCTAAAACAACAACAACTAGAACTACAACAAGACTATTTAAAACTGCATCACCAAAAAGACATCTTTGAACAACAACAACAACAACAACAACAACAACAACAACAACAACAACAACAACAACAACAACAACAACATCGACAACAACATCGACAACAGCCCATCTTTGATTCTAACAACACCAAACCTTATTTCTTTTACTCTTCCCCTCTTTTCCACACCACCACTCCTTCCTACCTCAACCTCTAGCAACCTTTGAACTTCTGCACTGCGAACAAGCCACTCCTCTGGAGTATAACTCGAAGGATGATCACAATACCTCCATCAGTATTAATCACAATGACATAAATAATAATTATTATAATATTAATTGTTCCATTTAATTGAATGCAATTATTGAAGTATAGAATCCCACTCATAATTGGTCCGACCCTTTTACTTTCCTTACAACACTCTTGGTAGCCACAATTTTGAATAATTCGTATCAAGGAGTGAGATTTGGTGTGTAACTTGTGTGTCGTGTTATGTGTGACTTGTGTGCTTTTGTGTGTGAGCTGTGACCTGTGCGAAAGATTTTGTGTGAATTTTAATGCGAGAATGCGTGTTTTTCATGTGTGGAAGATAAAGAAATGGGTTGTTCCGAAATGAAGTTGTCCAAAATGTTGATCAGCATTATAAAAATGTTTTGATATGGAAAAGTGGTGGCTGTTGTTCGATCAATGAGTCTGGGAAGAGGTTTACTGTTAACACAAGCGTTACAAAATAATTTGAAAACCAACACTTTGTCAAATCAGTCAAAACTTACATGCAGTCACATGGCTAAAAGAGAAGAAAAGTGGATTGAGAGATGATTTGAAAGCATTTGTACGTTAGTGAAGACAATAACCAAGTGTATTCAGAGCGGTTGATTAGGTTTAAAAATAATTCTTTCATTAAAATAATTCGTGTAAGTTGAAAAAATGCTGGTGGTGCCTCAAGGGCAAGTAAGCACGTGTTCGATCGGATTGAGCGGGTGATGTCGCCACAACTATCGGCCTACTGGCGCCTGCCATCGCTGAGCGCCCTTTAACAGTATGCAATCAGTGCTATACAAATGATTTGATTAGGTTGGATTGTTATTTCGATTGTTGTTTGGTTAAAAGTGAAATGAATAAGAATCGAGAGTTCGATGGAAGGGAGTGGCGCATGGGTGGTTCAGAGTGGAAGAGTAGAAGTGGAGAAGAGGTGGAGGGGTAAGGAGATATATGTATAGTCTGCAGTGGTGAAAATGGTAGCAGTTGTTAAATTACGCGCTGTATAAACGGCTAGTTGCTCCTGCTAAACCACCCTCAATCGGTGTGATGTGACTATTATGTTGGTACAAAACAAGGGGGTAGAAACAATAATAATAATAATAATAATAATAATAATAATAATAATAATAATAATAATAATAAAAATAATATTAATAATGATAAGGATTAAAAAAAAATGATAAAAATAAAAATAAAAATAATCAAAAAAAAAATAATAAAAAGGTATGATGAGAAAAACAAAATACAAATAAAATGGAAAAATAATTGTGAAAAAGAAAAAGAAAATAATAATAAGAATGATGAAAAATTAAATAAAATAAAATAATGAAAAATAAAAATTCAAGTTGGAAATAGCAAATCATGACAACGACCAAACGACGACAAACAGAATATAAAAAAAAACTCACAAAACACTTGAATGATGGAAATACCACTTTGAAAAAGAGGGCGCTACAAAATGTACACTTTTTTACGTTGGTGAAGTTGTGCACTGGAAGACAAGAAGAAGGAGGAAGAATTGAAATTAGTCTACGCTTGGTGGTCCCGGGTAGGAATCGATACAAGTAGAAATATGGAAAATATTTTGTACGATGAGTGAACAATTAAGCTAAAAATGAAAAAAAAAAAAAAAAAAAAAATGGAAAAACAATGAAACTGAAAATAAAAAAAAGACGAGAAAAAGAAGAAGTTGAACTAAAATTCTGGGAAACTGAAAGTGCTTCGGAAGAATGATTGGGAAGATGAGAGTTCAAAACGTACGAATCAGCAGAGATCGTTGTGTGGTGTTGCCATCACATATCATTGTGTGGTGGGAGGAGGAGGAGGTACAAGGTCGAAAATGAAGTAATATTTTGATTAATAAATTAATATAAAAAATAAAAATATTAAATATTAAATATTATATTAATATATTTATTAATAAATGAATATATAAATTAATAAACGAATACATAAATGAATATATTAATATATTAAATAATAATTGAATATATTAATATATTAAATAATAAATGAATATATTAATATATTAAATAATAAATGAATATATTAATATATTAAATAATAATTGAATATATTAATATATTAAATAATAATTGAATATATTAATATATTAAATAATAAATGGATATATTAATGAATATATTAAATTGGAAAATATAGATTAATCAATATATATGAAGAATATAAATAGGAGGTGGAAATTATATGAGAAATATGAATATTCATGGGGGTTAAACATAATTACGACAAATATAAAAAATAAAAAAATATAAAAATAAAAAAATAAAATAAAAAATATAAATAATAAAAAGGGTGACATTAAAAATAAGAGCAAAAATTCGTGATAATCAACAAAATGAAATTAGAAATATGAATAATGAAGGAAGGTAATTGGTAGGGAGTATAAGGGAGAAGCAAGAGATGATGATGGTGATTACGGCGTGAAGTCGTTTGAAGTCAAATCGATGTTGTGGCGGGGTGTTGTTTGTGAAAATGGATAGAAAAATGGATGGGTGGATGGATGAAGGGATGGTTCGCAGTATGGGAAAATGGTTTGTTGAATCAGAAATTGATGTTTGTGTTGTTGTGGCAAACGAAGAACGGAGAAGAAGATGAAGAAGAGGATGAAGAAGAGGATGAAGAAGAGGATAAAGAGGAGGATGGAAAGGAGGATGGAGAGAAGGATAGAAAGGAGGATGAAGAGGAGGATGAAGAGGAGGATGAAGAGGATGGTAAGGAGGATGGGGGAGATGACAAAAAGAAAGAAAAGGATGGAAAGGAGGACATTGATCAAATGTTGAGAAGGGGATTGGTGAGGTGGTGGCTGAGGGTCATGAAGTAGATCTGACAAGAGGAAGTTCCCTTGACTGCTGTGAAGAAGACCTGTGGTGGTAGATAGTGGTGGTGGTGGAATGGAGGTGGTGGAATGGAGGTGGTGAAATGGAGATGGTGAAATGGAGATGGTGAAATGGAGGTGGTGAAATGGAGATGGTGAAATGGAGGTGGTGAAATGGAGATGGTGAAATGGAGATGGTGAAATGGAGATGGTGAAATGGAAGAAATGTGGTGGAGGTGAAGTGGTGGTGGTAGATAGTGGTGATAAAAGGTGAATGAAGCAAAGGTGAAATGAAAGAGAATGTTTTTCAGAAGTGAAATAGTCGGATGTTTGATAAAGATGGAATCAAGTGGTGACAACTACGGCCACCACAGCCACCACAGCCACTACAGTCACCACACCCACCACAGCCACCACAGCTACCACAGCCATCGCAGCCACCACAGCCACCACAGCCACCACAGCGACCACAGCCACTACAGCGACCAATCTCAACCACTACCTTGTCGTTTTTTTCGCACAAGAACTTGAGCTTCTTGTTGGTCTTGTGCATGAATACCCCGTCCAGGTGACCTGACTCCACAGATCTGATCTCTATGGCCTGTGTGGGGTGGTGGTGTGAAGGTGGTGTGGAAGTGGTGTGAGAGTGGTGGTGTGGAGGTGGTGGTGTAAGGGTAGTGGTGGTGGTGTGAGGGTGGTGGTGTAAAGGTGGTGGTGTGAGAGTAGTGGTGTGAGGGTGGTGGTGTAGAGGTGGTGGTGTGGAGGTGGTGGTGTGGAGGGTGGAGGCGTGAGGGTGGTGGCGTGTCGGTGGTGGTGGGGTTGATTTGGTGGTTGTAGTCTTGGTTGTGGTTATGCCATGCATTAATAATGGGGGTTTTTACAAGCGGTTTTAGCTTTAATTGAAACTGTTGTTGTGATTGAAGCTGTGTTTACTGCAAGGTTAGTTGCTTAATTGATGAAACGCGTTTTTACAATGATTTTAGAGTTTAGACTCCAAATTTCTATAACATCTTTTCCTTTACTCATTCACCCGTGGGTGGAAAGGTTTCCATCCATTCGATCATTCATCCACCCACCTTTTGCCCCCACCCCATGATCTGCTCGCCACTGCTGACGTAGGCTATGGACGAAGGCAATTCACCCCACTGCAGTATGACATTCTTGATCATTTGGCCCTGTGTGTTCACGTACACACCTTCGTCTGTGTGTGTAGATGTGTGTGTGTGTGTGTGTGTGTGTGTGTGTGTGTGTGTGTGTGTTTGTGTGTGTGTATGTATGTATGTGTGTGTGTGTGTGTGTGTGTGTGTGTGTGTGTGTGTGTGTGTGTGTGTGTGTGTGTGTGTGTGTGTGTGTGCGTGCATGTACAGCAACACTCACTGTCGTAACACAAAAGAAGACTTTCCCCCTTTCCAGAGGGCAGAATCACAATTGTTTGAGGCTGGATGGTGGTGCTGGTGGTCTGCGGAATGAATGGTCTTCAAACTACCACAGCATTGCGTGGCTTTTAGGGAGCCGTGAACTCGCAATGTGTTATGGCGTGTCGAATGATTCAGAATGACTAGCAAAACCACTGTAGCTTCGCTGAAGTACGCAAAAAGCACAAGAAAGCACAAATATCCACAAAAGACCTCCCATACAACAAACACAAAAAATACAAGACCTTTTTCCTGCACCCACGACTAACCCCACCCCACAGCTAACCTCACCCCACAGCTAACCCCACCCCACCCCTAACCTAAATCCCAAATCCACAGATAACACCACACCCACACCCACAACCCTCTCCCTCACCGGCTTAGGCAAGTACACATCGGTGACCTTGGAGTCATCGAGGTCGATGGTGTGGAAACCCCTTTGTGAGGCGTATATGACCTTCATGCGCTTGTCGCTCTCGATGGTCAGGTCCACCAACAGAGGCCAGTGAACCAGATTGCTGAACGCCTTTGGTGATAGTGATGGTGGTGGATTTGTGGTGGATGGAGTTTGTGGGGAATTTTGGGGGTTTGGTTTTTTTTTGGTGAATGGTGGTTATTTGTTGGTGAATGGTGGTTATTTGTTGGTGAATGGTGGTTATTTGTTGGTGAATGGTGGTTATTTGTTGGTGAATGGTGGTTGTTTGTTGGTGAATGGTGGTTATTTGTTGGTGAATGGTGGTTATTTGTTGGTGAATGGTGGTTATTTGTTGGTGAATGGTGGTTATTTGTTGGTGAATGGTGGTTATTTGTTGGTGAATGGTGGTTATTTGTTGGTGAATGGTGGTTATTTGTTGGTGAATGGTGGTTAATTGTTTGTGCATGGTGGGTAGCTGTGGGTTTTCTAATGGTGGATGGTGGTTTGTTGGTAGATAAGTTGGACAGGTAGTTTATTGGTGAAAGAGTTGAGTTGTGATCGTAGAACGCGTTCAAACCAAGCACTCACCCATTCACCCACTTCTACTCACTCACTCACTCACCCGCCCATTCACTCATCCACCCATTCAGTCACCCGCCCATTCAATTACCCACCCATTTACTCATCCACCCATTCACTCATCCACCCATTCACTCATCCACCCATTCACTCATCCACCCATCCACTCATCCACCACCACCACCCACCTTATAAGCCATGAACTTGTGGTAGGGCTTGGGAGCCCAGGCGTAAATCTCCACAGAATTTCTCACTGCTATCACTAGGAACTTTATGCGTTTGTACTTGACTGTGGAGGCGAAATTAATGATAGCTAATTAAAAAATAGCTCATTATAATTAACTCCATTAATAATAAGAATATTTATATAAAAATAATAATTATTATTATTCATTGTTTGTAGCTGAAGCGGTTTCGAAAAGACAAAATCGCTAATGACGTTTGGATCCTTGAGAATAAAAATGTCAGAGGAGGAAAAAAGAAGAAAAGAAGAAATAACTTGAAATAACTCTGCAATAGTTATGTTATGTGTTTTTAAGATATGATTCGATTCTCAAATTTTAAGACTCATTTA
This sequence comes from Branchellion lobata, assembly GCA_947562095.1. Classification (NCBI taxonomy): domain Eukaryota; kingdom Metazoa; phylum Annelida; class Clitellata; order Hirudinida; family Piscicolidae; genus Branchellion; species Branchellion lobata. Next base: position 5,464,540 of record OX387255.1, on the reverse strand, counting down.
TTTGATTTAATAGACAATTCTGCTTTTGAATTTCTTAGAACCTTTTAACATTCCGGTTTTGGTTAATTTGATGAATCATTCTTCAGTAGTCATTCAATTTAAACTATGACTCAATTCTAAATTTTTGAGATTCATAAATTTGATTCTGTAGCCAGTTTTTGATTTCTTGCAACAGACAGTTTTTTTGACATTCAGTTATTGTTAATTTTAATTTTTTTTAATATTCTGTTTGTTCGCAAGCTTTTGTGCCATTTCCAGCGTTTGTCTGGATTTGCTTCAATGGTGATTATGAAAAAAAAAATTTTTTTACTTGAATTAAAAATAAAAATACTTAAAAGAGAAACATAATAAACGAATAAATAAATAAATAAATAAATAAATACATGAATAAATAAATTAATTTTTTTAAATAAATAAAAATCAATAAATTGGAGTGGATAATGGATTGTGCAACCTATCTTGAAGTGCACGCAGTCCTCCAGCTCCCCCACCACCATGAAGCCTGTCTTCTTGTCGCCCTGTGTGGTGTGGTTGGTGTGGTACAACGTGGTGTGACGCAGTTGGTGTGGTGTGGTGTAGTTAGTATAGTTGGTGTGGTGTGGTGTAGTTGGTGTGGTTGGTGTAGTTAATATGTGACGTAGTTGGTGTGACACGGCGTGGTGCGGTGTAGCTAGTGTGGTACGGCGTGATGTATTGAAGTTTTCATACACAAAAACATTCACCACTCACAAATTCCACCCTACAAAAATATATTCCCCACAACCCACAAAACCAAAAAGGTTTTCTCTCAAAAAAACTTTCACAAAAACTTTTATAAATTCCTTATGAAAAACCCATAGAATCTTTACAAAGCCCCGCTAAATCCCTCTACATACGCCATCAGTCTTGATGATCTTGGTCTTCAGCCACGAGAGGTAGTACACCCTGAGCTTGTTCTTCTTGCCTGAGATGGTCACCAGAATGTTCTGTCCTTCCAACACTTCCATCTGCTCAAAGCGACGACGCCAGATCAGCTGGTACACTGATGATGGTGGTGGTGGTGGAGGCGGTGGTGGTGAGGGTTTGATTGTGGGGTGTTCACAGGTTGTTTGTGAGTTTTGGTGTTGTGACTGATTGGTCGAAGGCTCGTTAATTTGTAAGCTAGATGAATGGGTGGATAAGTGAAATAGTGGATGAGTAGGTGAGTGAATTGGATGAAAGATTGGTGATATGATGGATAGATGAATGGGTTGAAGATGATTGGATGGATAGATGGATGAGTTGATGATGGATGGATGGGCTGATGATGGATGGATGGGCTG
>OX387255.1:5438239-5455739 GCA_947562095.1 Branchellion lobata | reverse complement strand
TGAATAGATGGATGAGTAGATAGATGGATGGATGAGTAAATAGATAAATGGATGAGTGAATAGATGGATGAATGAATGAGTGGATAGATGAATGAGTGGATGGATGGATGAGTGGATAGATGGATGAATGAGTGGGTGGATGGATAGATGAGTGGATAGATGGATGGATGAGTGAATGAATGGATGGACTTGGTTATAAGAATGAAAAGAAAAGGGGGAAAATAAAATGAAAGAAAGAAGAAAAAGATGAAGAAGAGGAAGAAGAAGATAGCACGCCTCTCTGATGGAGTATCCCTTGGTGGACTTGATGAGGTCTGTGATGGAACCAGCCCCACAAAACTCCATCACCAACCTTTAATCACCATCAGAATCATCATCATAGATACAGAAAAAAAAAAAAAATTATTTTTATTATTATAATTATAATTATTATCAACATTATTATTATTTTGTTATCGTCATCATTCTCATGTCCACCCTACCACAGCTGATCATCCTTCCCGGATAGGCTCTTTTTGATGAATGCGCCATAGTAGGTGGCTATGTTGCGGTGGTGAGAGTACTGGTGGTGGTGGAATGTGAAGAGATATGGTGGTGATGGGAAGCTTGATGGTGGTGAATAGTGGAAAAAAGAAAGGAAGAAAAATGGAAAAGAAACAAGACATATTGCGGATAGATAGAAGCAGGAAGGAAGGGAAGGATGAGTACACTGGTGGAAGAAGAGAGACATATCTTGAGACAACTATATGGAATAAGAAGTGAAAGTTGAGTTGAGCTGTTCAAAAAAAAAAAAGGCCTATAAAATTTGTCACTGGAGCTGAAATATTCGAGAATTGAATCATCAAACAGCTTATGACCACCTTTTTAAGAACATTGATTTCGAGTTTTATTTCTTCAACTTCATCCTGCAAAAATATAAATACATTAAAAAAATATATTAACAAATATTTATTAAAAACATATAAAATAAAGTTTGAAATGAGATTTGTTCCCATTGTTGGCACTAAGACCTCAGTGACACTCATCACTTTGATGGCTGCCAGCTTGCCTGTTCTCGTGTGGCGGCCCTAGTTTTTGGTGGACATTTGTTCCATTTGAGTTTACGGTTTTTGAGAGTTTCAAAAGAAGCTTTAGAGGTGCAACTATTATACATTTTGAGTTTTTTGAATAAAATGTAAAAAATTGGCTTTATCCATACCTTGTAAACCTTGCCATAATTACCATTGCCTACAACTTCTATGAGCTCGAAAATCCCTGCGGGGTCCTACAGAGGTTGAAAATTGAAGTTATAAAATAATTTTAAAAATATTTTATAAAATTCTAATTGACCAATAATATCTTCACGTGAGTAAAATTTTTCATCTATTATAAACTTACTTTTAAAGCTGCTAAATCAATATCATTCAAATCGGTCGCCATGTCTGTTTATACATTTAAAGGATGTTTAATAAGGTGCCTTCAAAAGTGAATCCTCCATATTTAATGAATTAGCGATTTCTTGGAAAAAACAAAAAAATTGAGCTGACTTTTTCGAAAATCAAATTGAAAGTAATTATTTATTTTTATTATTATTTTCTGAATTAGATCATTGAAAGTTTTTTTTTATTTGTTCTGCATTTTTTCTTTTTTAGTTCGATTGTTAGCAGTGTTCTGTACCATTTCCAGCGTGTGTCTGGACTTGATCTGATGAAAACTATATAAAAAGAATACACAAGATTTCCACCTAATGAGATTTTATCTCATTATTCTACCATGCTTTCCATTTCATACAACTACTACCTATTTTTGTTCGTCATCCATCTCTCATTGAAAGCTATTTCTATAGTGAATATTTTTTTCATAATAACAACTTTCCAATAGGGAAAAATTCAACCTGGTGAAACCTTTTCAGCCAACCATTTTTTTAGGACGGAAATTTGTTTAATGTTAAATTCATAGTAAATTTTTTTTACTCTTTTTTTTCATATTAAAAAACGTCACAAAAAATCTCCCAATGATATGTTTTAGAGAAGTGATTTCTTTTTGTTAAGAACAAACGCGATCCATTTTCGAATACGTTTTATTTCATGTATAAAAAGATAATTTGTAAAAAGTCAACCGGGTTTATTTCCTAAAAAGGTAGCGGACACTTTTAATCGAAAAAGAGCAAACACTGCAAAAGAGTGCGGAACTAGATGTGTGTCTACTCTATACTGTAAAACAAAACCACACCAGATGGCTTCAACTAATAAAGTCGTGAAAAACCGCCGAACATTTAAAGTTACATTATCTTCATTTGGAGTAAAAAATGATCGTCATGAAGATCGAGCTAATATTATCCTCAAACGTAGCCACACAAGATACTATTCAGGTTGGCCCGATAAAAAGTGATTAAAAAATGTATTTGTTTAAAAATCAATCGAAATATTTTGATTTGAACTTGAAGCTTTGTTATTTGGAAATCATTAAGAAAAGTTATTTAAAAAAAAAAGGCTGCCGACAAAAATAAGGTAAGCTGTTTGTTTGAAAGATGCAAGAGGCAAGTGTGAGGGTGGATGCGTGGAGGAGGCGTGGAGGAGCTACTTTGATTAGCGATGTCAACTAATCTTTCAAGCCGTTTGAATCAAAACTAGCTAAAAGGTTGAAAAGTTTTCAAAAATTTAAAAAAAGTTAGATTTTTGTTGAAAATTAAAATAAAACAAAGATGCATAGAAGAAGTTGTTTTTATAAATGATGAAAACAAGGTCTTTGCGCCGTGGCATGGGGGTTGTCTTGCTCCGCTGTAGAGTGTGATCGAGTGAGCCAAGCTTTGAGTTCTAAAAGAGGCAACTCAATTAAAGTACAGACGCCCAGTCCTTTAGTAGCCCACAGCGAGTAAACCTCTTTCCATGGAAGCACTTTTGAACAATGTTCTATAAAACACTCTACAAATGTCCTGATTACATTAGATAAGCAGGTCCAATATCAAAAGAGATTACATAGGATCACTACGGAATATATTGGTCCATGCATCATTGGTAATTGGAGTGGTGAAAAAGGATAAGACGAAGATCACCATCTTCTTCTTCATTATCATCATTGTCTACTTCATCATCATCATCATCATCCTTATCATCATCATCATCATCATCATCATCATCATCATCATCATCATCATCATCATCATCATCATCATCATCATCATCATCATCATCATCATCATCATCATCATCATCATCGTCATCATCATCATCATCATCATCATCATCATCATCATCATCGTCATCGTCATCATCATCATCATCATCATCATCATCATCATCATCATCATCATCATCATCATCATCATCATCATCATCATCATCATCATCATCATCATCATCATCATCATCATCATCATCATCATCATCATCATCATCATCATCATCATCATCATCATCATCATCATCATCATCATCATCATCATCATCATCATCATCATCATCATCATCATCATCATCATCATCATCATCATCATCATCATTCTATTCTTTCAAATCATCATCACTTTTACATCCATAACACCTTCACCGCAAAGAAGCACACTCATTCATGTTCATGAAGCATGTTTGGGCATAAGAGGCTGGAAAAATACAGTAGTCCAAGCAGTGATTCGAGCCGTGGTTTATTCAGGGGTCAAGGAAGGAGTTACATAAGGACTTGCCGACAGGGTAGATGCGGGTGTTGCTGCAGGGGTCAGGAAAGGGGTGGTGCTGGAAGTTGTTGTGGAGCTTGTTGTGGTTGTTCTCTTGTGACGAAGTGGTCTGAGTCCTTTCAAAAGATCCAACACCTGTGTAGTCATGAGCTCTTGCTTGTTGTAGCACTTGTAGCGCTACCCACACAACACTAAGCTACCACCTTATTCTCAACCTCAGCCAACCACCAAGTTCCCAACTCATAACTTCACCCCCCATTGTCCACACAGCACCACCCTCTACCACCCACCGTGGCGTTGTAGGTGAGTTCCCTGGGTAGGAATCCTTCGGAGTTCTTGCACGAGGGGTCTGCTCCTTTCCTCAACAACACCTTCACCAAGCCAACCTGCAAACTTCTTCCTTCATCCACCTCTCCACCGTCTTCTTCTCTTCCGTTTCCTCCTTCTTCTCCTTTTCTTCCTTCTCTTCTTCGTCTTCTTCCTCTTCCTCCAGCATTGATACAGCCACCCTGCTCTCTGTCGCCCTTCAAAGCAGCAACCTGGTGGAGGACCGTGTTCCCATTGCCCGTCTTCAAGGTCAACAACTTGCTGACCAGGTGGCTGCTGTCCTCTGCAGAAGCTGCAAGAAGAGGAAGAAGAGAAAGAGGAAAAAGAGAAAAAGGAAGAAAAAGAAGAGAAAGAAGAGGAAAAGGGAGAGGAAGAAGAAGAAGAAGAGGAAAAGGAAGAGAAAGGGTGAGAAGGAAGAGAAGAAAGAAAAAGAGGAAATATAAAAAAACAAGAAAAAAGAGAAATAACAAAAAGCATGGAAAAAACATTATAAAATTATTATTTTTTTAAATTCATGAATGAATAGAAACAAAATCAAACGTCAATCTGCACGAAAGCTCACAATGGTTTGACTCACAAGAGCACCACAAAAACTTACAAGCGAGTTGCAAGAGGAGGTGGGCGATTGAAAAAGAGGAAGAGTTGATGGAAAGATGGAGAGCGGTCATGCCTGCTTTCAAATCCTGTGGAGGGGGGGGGAAGAAAGAGGGATTGAAAAACAGGGGTAGTAGTAGTAGTAAATTCACTATATGGGCGCTCGGCAGTTAAGCCATAACCCGTCGACCACTCTCGCTATCACTTTCCGGCTAGTCCGTACCGGGGGCGAGTAAGATCTCTTGATGGCGCACACGAGAGGCTCGAACGAGCACTTCAGCTCACCGCAAGAACAGGGGTAAGAAAAGAATTGAAAAGAAAAGAGAACAACCGTAGAAATGAAAGAAAGAAAAAATGGTGGGAAGGAAAAGGTAAGAAAAAAAAGAAGAGTGGAAAGTAAGGAGATTGTGAGGCTAGCAAAGAGGTTGAAATGAGTTGAGAGGTGGGAAGGGTGGTGGTGACGAAACAGCTTTGAGATAAATCTTTAGCGCAGGTTGCTTGATAATGAAAAAACAATACATGTCGATTTAAAAAAACAACAACAAAATCGGCACAAGCAACAACAACAACAACTCAAACGCCCTTCACAACCAGCTTCAGCGCATCTGAGGACTATCCTCAAGTGCTCAAGATAAACAACAACAACAACACTCACACTAACAACAACAACAACAACAAAAACAACCACAACCACAACAACAACAACAAAAACAATAATAATAATTGATACAACAACAATACCAACCGGCTTGCTCATGTCGGCTCCAGCCTTCACCAGCGCTTTGACTGCAGCGGTGTTGTCGACACACTGCGCCTGAAGCCCCTTGTTGTGCCTCTGTATGCTGAAATGCAGTGCGGTCCGACCTGCAGAGACGTTGTGGAAAGATAAGGGAAGATTGTGGAGGTTGTGGAAGATTGTGGGGTTTGGAATGTTGTGGGTTGTTGGAGGATGTGGAGGCAGTTGTGGGAGGGTGTGGAGGCTGTATCGAGTGAAGTCTTCGAGTGATTGTCTGAAGTGCTTTTTGAAGCTCGTTAGATTAATAATCAGTAATAAAAATATATTGATAATAAAGATAAATTTTGAAGTGCCGAGGCAGCGATTGAAAAAATATTTTGGGTGATTTTTATTTCCAATGAAAAACTGAACCTACATTCAAAAGTGGAATCAATTTTGAATATTTTTAGTGAAAAATTAATTTATTTCAATTATATTCTTCACTTCAAACTTCCGGATCCACCACGACCACACAACCAAACCACGAACCTTCACTATCAAAAGCATCCACGGATGTTCTGGCACAAGCCAGCAGTTCCTGCAGACATTCTACCCATCCTTCCCCTCGAGAGGCTGCAAAATGAACCGGAAACAGAAAGTCTTCAGAGGTATTTTTTTTTGTGACGTAACGACCCCTCATGAAGATCTTCCGGTTTGGGTCGGCGCCCCTTTGTAGCACCTCTCTCACCATCATTGGCTGGTTCTGCAACACCGCCAAAACTAGGCAAGTCTGAGGAGGATGAAAGGTGAGGAGGGAGTTAAAACATTTTGTGGAAGTAGAAAGTAGTTTATAAGAAGGAGGAGGGTTATTTTGCGAAGAGGAGTAGTCGTAAGAGTAGTGAAGGCGTGGAAGAAAGCGTGTGCAAAAAATTTTTTTGATCTACGTGAAACTTCAAGTATGAAGAAAGGAGGATAACACCTGTAGTAGATTGTTTTCTGTCTCCAGCACCTCCTGTACTGCGTGGTGACAACACTTCAAGCCACCGCCGCCACCACCACCACCACCACCACCACCACCACCACCACCACCACCACCACCACCACCACCACCACCACCACCACCACCACCACCACCACCACCACCACCACCACCACCACCACCATCACCACCACCATCACCACCACCACTACCAGGGTATGACATATCTTCAATACAACCACCTTTGAAACCACCAATACATCCACTTATACATTCACCCCTTAGTTCACTATTTAAGTCTACATGACAAGCACTAGTAAAACCACCAGAACAGTCACCAGAACAACCATTGAAACAACCACCAGGAAATTCACTAGAGCAACCACCCGGACAACCACCAGGACAACCACCAGGACAACCACCAGGACAACCACCAGGACAACCACCAAGACAACCACCAGGACAACCACCAGGACAACCACCAAGACAACCATTAGAACAAGGCTTCTTTTCTCGGTCCAGGACTTCAAGAATCTTACAAAAGGCGTCAGCATCTTCGTCAATAATGGCTCTGTGCAGGAAACTGGTGTGAGGAAGGTTTGATGTGTTCTTTGGACCTCCAAAAGTTGGTACAATATAAACATGCATTAACGAAGCCAAATCTGATGGGATCAGATTTGAATCGTTTGTAGTTATGGCTATTTAAAAAGTAGGTGATCAGCGCCGTTCAAGTTTTGATTAGAGTCGATCAGGCTTGAAGGAATCAGATCAGCTCACCTCGGATCCGACCTACTTAGATTTGAGTATCTCAAATCATAAAAACTTAGATCATATTGTGTTAGCACAGCGGAGCGGCAAAAATCATCACAAACTTGTCTCCTTCGGAGTCTTGACAGGCGATGCTTGCAAGGCTGAAAGAATCTTCACTTCTCTTTGCCTCTTTTTCCAAACCTCCTTTCAAAATTTCTCCACCATAGGGAATCTTACCTCCAGCCCCTTCAACCCCTTCAACGGTGATATCAGCTTTGAAGCTGCCTTGACAAGAGATGGGAGGTGTAAGGGAGGGTTGGTGGAAGAGATTTTCGTTGGAGACTACTGGCCATGATAGCATCTCTTCCAGCGCGTTGAATCCAAAGACTTCGTTGAATGAGTCGAACAGTAGCTGTTGTTGTTGAGGATTTTGGTGTTGTTTTTGAATACTTTGTTTTTTTGTGTCTTGTTGTTGAGGGTGTTCATATTGTTGTTGTAAATGTTGATGTTGTTTTCGTGGTGGGGATGGTGACATGGCGAGAGGATCCAGGTAATTGATGAGGTCACAGTCGTAGAAGTCGTGTTCGTTGAGGTCGACGTGATTGTTGGTAGAGTGCGGGCTCAAATCTGACGAAAACGAGTCAATCGTCATTTCGTAGTCGTCGTTGTTGTTGTTTCTGTTGTTGTTGTTGGTGTTGTTGTTGTTGTTGTTGTTTCTGTTGTTGTTGTTGTTTCTGTTGTTGTTGTTGTTGTTGTTGTTGTTGTCGTTTCTGTTGTTGTTGTTGTTTCTGTTGTTGTTGTTGTTGTTTCTGTTGTTATTGTTGCTGTTGTTGTTGTTGCTGCTGTTGTTGTTGTGGCTGCTGTTGCTGTTGCTATTGTTGCAACTTACGTTGATTTTCATAATATTGCTTTCATTATAATTATTATTAACATGGAGAAGATGATGAGGATGATGGTTTTTAGTATTTTTATTGCCACGGGGTGTCTGGTTGCTATGGGATTCATGAAGGTCTTTTGAGAGGTCAAAGTCATTGAGGATGTCACTTGAAATGAAATTTTAAAAAGTGAACTGAAATTAAAATTTGAAACTCAAAAAAAAAAATTCAAATGAAGTTTTATGAAGAAATAAACTGGAATTTGAAACAAAGTTTTAAAATAGAATTACAATTCTCAAAAGCTGGTATTAATAGTTTCATTGTCAAGCTTACGAGTGTTAAGAAAAGTTTCGAAAAAACAGAAAAGAAGTTGTTAACAACCTTCAACAAAGAAAATTTAAAGACCATGAAGTTGAAAGAGAAGGAAGACACACTTTTGAAGAAGACTAATAAATAAAGACTAGGTATGATGCAAGAATGGTGGATGAATGGTGGAGAAAGGATTGGAGGAGAATGAAAACAAATGAGTGATGAAAGAATAAAAGATTCAAAGACAACCGAACATGCTCCAATTTCTCACAAAGACTCACCTGTTGAATAAGTCTTTCAGGTCATTGTTAGCACCAAAACACGCCTCTCTAATTAAGCCTTCAATGTCCTCACTGACGTCATTACACTCATTAACATAATTGACCTCATTACCCTCATTAATATAATTGACCTCATTACCCTCGTTAATATAATTGAACTTATTACCTTCATTAACATAATTGACCCCATTATTCTTTTTAACATAATTGGTTTCATTACTTACATTAGTTCTATTACCATTATTAACTTCACCAATAAAAATGACCTCGTTACAGCTGTTAGTTCTGCTTGAGTGCTGCTTGAAAGCAGTTGAAAAGTTGTTCAACATCTTCTTGTCATAACACTTACCTCCACAGCCCTGCTCCAGGGAGTTGATGTCTGGAAGATTTTTGACCGTTGTTTTAACGTTGCCTGGAATGTCGAGACATGTGGAAGTGTTGAGTTGGTTGTATGGCTGGTTGATTGCCTGGTTGTATGACGGGTTGTATGGTTGGTTGATTGGCCGGTTGTTTGACGGGTTGTATGGTTGGTTGATTGGCTGGTTGTTTGACGGGTTGTATGGTTGGTTGATTGGCTGGTTGTTTGACGGGTTGTATGGTTGGTTAATTGGCTGGTTGTTTGACGGGTTGTATGGTTGGTTGATTGGCTGGTTGTTTGACTGGTTGTATGGTTGGTTGATTGGCTGGTTGTTTGACGGGTTGTGTGGTTGGTTGTATGTTTCTAGAGAGGACCCATTGTTGAGGTAGTTGCATGGGGGTGTGGCTAGTTGTTGTTTATTGAGGTTGCAGTCGTTGTTGAAATGGTTCTTGACGAAGTTAACTGCAGGAATGTTTGTGGAGTTGCTAGGCGGCATGTTGGTGTGGTTGAGTGGTGTTGTCTGATGCTCTTGTGTTATTTCACTAGGCGAAAAAATGGTGTTGGCAACTGAAACAACAATGGAAGAAATGTTGTTGAGGTTGTTGTTGAAGCTATTGTTGTTGTTGAGGCTGTTGGTGAAACCATTCTTGAGGTTGCTGTTGAGCAGACCGTTGTGGGAAAAATGGTTAAAGGGGGAGATGATGTTATGAAGTTGGAGAGAGGCAGGCATGTTGGAGGAATCATTTGGTTGGGAGGTGCATGAGAGGAAAAAGGGCTGGTTGGTGAGTTGGCTGGTGGAGTTGAAACGCTGGTCGTTTGAAGTGGTGTGGGAGGAAGGCATGGTTGAGTTCAAAATGCTTGCTTGACTGTTGTTCTGGAAGTCTAAGGACGATGCATGCAGCGAGCCAGCGTCGATTCCATTATGGTTATTTTGCAAAAAACGAAGTTTATGACTCAGGGACTCTTCATCATGGGCATGTTCTGAAAATATTTCATGAGTGGGGTGGGAGGGAGAGTAAAGACTGTGATGGGGAGACATTTGCAGCCGAGTGGAGGCTGGCTTCACAAACTTGCAGGGAGGATCCAGTTGCGAAGGGTGTCGTTTTGAGGCAGCCAACCCTCCCTCGGGACCCCTGGACCTCAGGAGGGACTCCTTGTCCCCCAGACACATGTGAGCTAGTCCGTCTTCCACACCCCCCACTTCTGAGTCTTTTTTCAAGACGTTGTCCAGGCTAACTCCCAAGTTATTGTCAGTGCCAACTCCCAAGTTATGGTCAGTGCCAACTCCCAAGTTATGGTCAGTGCCAACTCCAAAGTTATGGTCAGTGCCAACTCCAAAGTTATGGTCAGAGCTAAGCCTTAAGTTCTCCAACATCTGTTCTGTCACATTCAGTATCTCATCGTTCTCTTTCCACTGCCCTTCTTTCGACTTGCAGCCGCCTTCCTTGTGCTCTGCCACAACCGTGTGTTCAAGACAGCATCCAGAACCACGCGAGTTTTTGTTCTCTGTCAGCATTGTTCCATCAGGTGTCTGTGGTTACCCGTGGTAAGAATTACTACGAATTACTAAAAATTACTAAAAATTACTTCAAACTACTACAAATTACTACGGATCACTACAAATTACTACGGATTAACTATTGGAGCGCTTGTAAGTTACTGTTAACTTGGCGTTCATGAGCCGACTACTTTCCAATTTTCTTCCGTCACAGTTAAAAGGTTTCTATTTATACACAAGCCCTTCACCAAACTCGAATTATAGTGCTGTATAAAGCTATGTAGTGTGTGTATATGTGAATTTATATAGAGTTTCTTTAACTGTATTGTGTTTTACAGTGTTATGGAGTGTTGTGTAGTGTTGTATACTGCTGTGTAGAGTTGTGTAGTATTGTATAGGGTTGTATAGTGTTATAGTGTTACATTTAGTAACATTGTCACATTGCATTACGAAGCAATATGCATTCATTGCTGCTTAGGACATTCACAAGCGATCTCTTTTATTTATTTTTATGCATATGTTAATATTTCAAACAAAACTTTCTATTAGTCAATTGGCTTCATTGGAAAAATAAACGTAAAAGAAATATCAAAAATATTTTTCAAAACGTCTTTCAAGTAATCATTCTTTTTTTCTTTTTCTTAATTGAATTTAACTGAAGGTTGAAAAATAAAAAGTTGTTTTTTCGAAATAAAAACTAATAAAAAAACTAATAAAAAAACTAATAAAAAAACTAATAAAAAAATTAATAAAAAAACTAATAAAAAACCAAAAAAATTCAATTGCCACCAGGACTTAGCTTGATGAAGTCCTCACGGGTTAGAAAATTTATTTGAAAAAATGGATTACAGATTTCAAACATAAGTATGACTTTTTAAACATAAAATTAAATGAATAACGAAAATAACAATAGGAAAAAATGTTAATACTGATCAAAATCATTGAAAGTTCGAATGATTTCCGGATTACTGCTACAGTACTGTGTTAGAATACTTGCTTTCTACTGGCTAGAATTGACTAGATTACTACTACTGTTATGGTTAATATTAGTATTATTATTAGTTTTATTAGTATTATTATTATTGGTGCGACTACTACTACTGGCTTCGAAACTCTACGGGGTTAATGCCACTATAATAATATTCGTTTTTGTATTGTATTTTTTGTACTACTACTACTACTACTACTACTACTACTATTACTACTACTACTACTACTACGCTTACTACTACTACTACTACTACTACTACTACTACTACTACTACTACTACTACCACTACTACTACTACTACTACTACTACTACTACTACTAATACTACTACTACTACTACTACTACTACTACTACTACTACTACTACTTCTACTACTATTACTACTACTACTACTACTACCACCACTGCTACTACTACTACTACTACTACTGCTACTACTACTACTACTACTACTACTACTACTACTACTACTACTACTACTACTACTACTACTACTACTACTACTACTACTACTACTACTACTACTACTACTACTACTACTACTACTACTACTACTACTACTACTACTACTACTACTACTACTACTACTACTACTACTACTACTACTACTACTACTACTACTACTACTACTACTACTACTACTACTACTACTACTACTACTACTACTACTACTACTACTACTAATACTAATACTAATACTAAGACTACTAATTCCAATAACAATAATAAAAATGAAAAAAAAATATATATAAATAATAATAATAATATTAATAATAATAATAATAATAATAATAATAATAATAATAATAACAATATTGATATTAATAATAACAGAAACTCTACGGAGTAAATGCCACTATAACAATAATAATCCTATTTGTATTTTATTGTGGAGCAGAGTACAGGGTTAAAAATAACTAAAAACAATGTACCACCGACACAAAGAATAGAAGCTTTGAAGAGCAGGGTGGTGTACTTGGGGGTGACGAAAATGATTGAGCGTGGATCAGAGTTGACCAGCTTGAGAGGCAAAACAAGCGAAGAAGGGACTTGCAGCTTTGAGAACAAACCAATCAGCTTAAACGCGTATGTATTCGTACGATTATTTTAATTTTATTGAGTAATAGGGGTGGTAGTAGTGGCATTAGCATATTTTCAATAGTCGTTGAGTCATAGTGACAGACACAGAATGACCCGATGGGAAGCGACGGAATGATATATGAAAAAATGGGAAATCCCACACGCTCAATCTATTTTTAGTATCTTACCTCATGGGGCGTTAAAAAAAAAACGTAAGCTAGGAAAACTACATAAATATATGGCGTCCACACACACACACACATAGACAAACATACACAACTTACACGTACATTGGTTTCTGGCTTCGCGAAAGCGTGTGTGGCCGTTACTTTAATTTTTTTTATTTAAACTATTTTTATTAACTATTTGGAATTTAAAGTTTTGAATATTAGTTATAAATAAATTAATTTATCTAAAAGTTATAGTTTTTGCTGATTACGAAGATTTTGAATAGATTTTAAAGGGATTGCCTAATCCGCCATTTTTCCGTTTGAAATTGCAGTAAAATCGTCAACCAACGATAAAAATACTGATTGCTGAATTACTCAACAAGAAAGTAAAAAAGTGTTGAAAGGCATTACAAAAATTTGTGGTAGCCTGACGGAGTTTTGTATTTGAGAAATGGCTAAAAAAGAAAAAGACATTGCTGAAAAATCTTCAACCAATCGGCTACAAGAATACTGTTTGCCAACTTAAAAAACAAGAAAGTGAGCCAGTGTTGAAAGCATCTCAAGGAATTGTGGTATCCAGACAAGCTTCCTTGTGAATATAAGAAATGGCTGAAAAGAAAAATAAAAGAAACTAAGAAAAAACGAAATAACTCTGCAATAGTTATGTTATGTGGTTTTAAGATATGATTCAATTCTAAAATTTTAAGACTCATTTATTTGATTTAATAGACAATTCTGCTCTTGAATTCCTTAGAACCTTTTAACATTCCGGTTTTGGTTAATTTGATGAATCATTCTTCAGTAGTCATTCAATTTAAACTATGAATCAATTCTAAATTTTTGAGATTTATAAATTTGATTCTATAGTCAGTTTTTGATCTCTTGCAATAGACGCTTGACAATTCTGATGGCATTCAGTTGTTGTTGATTTTAGTTTTTTTAATAAATTTTGATTGTTCACCATGTTCTGTGCCCTTTCCAGCCTTTGTCTGGATTTTATCCAATAAAGACTATAAAAAAACCCTCCTCCACACAAACACATAAAGACTCAAACACAAACACATACACAAAATCTTCCCCCATCACATAAAGACAAACAAACAAACACACACACACACACACACACACACACACACACACACACACACACACACACACACACACACACACACACACACACACACACACACACACACACACACACACACACACACACACACACACACACACACACACACACACACACACACACACACACACACACACACACACACACACACACACACACACACACACACACACACACACACACACACACACACACACACACACACACACACACACACACACACACACACACACACACACACACACACACACACACACACACACAAAAACACACACACACACACACACACACACACACAAACACACACAAACACACACACACACACACACACACACACACACACACACACACACACACAAACACACAAACACACACACACACACACACACACACACACACAAACACACACACACACACACACACACAAACAAACACACACACACACACATCAGCCTAGAAGTCTGATGTCGGAGCAGAAGAGAGCATCGGTGCCGTCTGGCCTTTTGATGCTGTATGCCTTGGAGGATGTTTTGGGACAGTACTCGTACTTGCTGTCCTTCATCGACGTGGCCGGAGCCTTGAAGTTCTTGACGTACCTGTGGCGAGAAGAGAAGGAGGGGGAGGAGAAGGAGGAGGAGAAGGAGGAGGAGAAGGAGGAGAAGAAACAGGAAGAGAAGGAAAAAGAAAATGAAAATAAAAAGAAAAGAAAAATTTGAAATAGTAATCTATGAAAATTTCCTCACTGGCAACAAAAAAACCAAAAGCACCAATAGCTATGTCAAAAACAACAAAAACAAAGAACAACTACACACCCTTCGAGTCTCTTAAAGTCGTTGCGAGCTCTGGTGTGTTTGACCTTGACGCTGTTGATGAGCTCTTGGCTGTACGCTTCTTCCACCGTGGCGCAGTTTCTGCGGTGGAAGTAGGCCTCGTGGTTGGTGAGAAGAACACAGTTCCAGGGACTCCACTGCTTGTTGGCATGCCAGCGTACGAAAACCAGGTCTCTCAAGTTGGCGTCCTTGCTCAGCACACTGCGCATCTGCCACACGCAATTTACCAAGTACTCGAGGTCTTTGGCCTGGATGAGGAAGGCGATAAATGCGTCGTCGTTGAACTCTCTCTCCTGTTTGCGCAGACGCAGCAGCATGGTGGCGTAGAGGGAGTTGTCGGCGCGCTTGCAGGCCCTGTTGTTGGTGCGGTGGCAGTTGACGCACAGTCTGCCTGACGAAGCGATGCTGTTGGTGGTCATGAGAAACTTGCCGACCGGGAGGTTTCTATGACAGCCGTGGCACAACATGATTGAACTCAAAAAGTTGGAGTTGCAGAATTCTTTGTACCTGCCCACCGCTTCGTTGAACTGCGGCATCTTAATGAGGTGCTGGAAGAGGTTGTTGGTCCTTTTGCGCAGAGGCATCAAGTGACTTTTGGGCACTCTTTTGAGCGTCAAGGTGGTTTCCCTCTCAATCAACTCCAGCAGCTCTAATTTCAGGTCAATCAGGTCCCCGTGTTCCACCGTGTCCAGGTACTTTTTGACCACGCTGAGAGCCGAGAAGCGCTCTACGTCGTCAGACAGGAAGGTGGTGGTCTGGTCAAGGGTTCTGTAGTGCTGATGCAGCTGGCGAGAAAACATGCGGTCCCAGGTGTCGATGATGAGCCGAATGTTGTGCTTGCGTCTTACCACACGAGGCTTGCTCACCTCGTCAATGAAGGAGCTGAAGGTACTGGCCAAGTAGTGGTCTTTGAGGCTCAGCTGCATGTCGCCAATGCACCGGATCAGTCGGGTCTCTTCATCCAACAGGCATGCCAATGCCGCCTTCCTCTGGGCTCCCTTGTAGCTCTGGCTGATCTTCTCTAGTTCATGCAGCCTCCACATCTCCAAGTCCAGGTACAAAATGTCGAAGTCGTCCTTGGTCTTTGGATGGAAATTTCTGTTCAGAATCAGGGAATGCCTGTGGTGAAATGGTGTGGTGTGGTGGTTTGGTGTTGTAGTGGTGTGGTGTTGTGGTGGTTACCATTACAGTTTCCTACTGTAATGGTAACCTCCTGTAATGCTTTAATGAAAACTCCTGGTGATGCAATTTCATGAGCGATTCAATGAAGAAATGTAATGATTCAATGAAGCATGAATTCAGACCTGTCCATGTCCTCCTTCATCTCTTGCTCCTCCTGCTTCGAAGTGGTCTCAATGCACAATTTCATGCCCAGCCTTGCCTCCACCACCCGCTTCGAAAACCATCGCCGTATGTACGACTGCACAATGACCACCTGGAAGGGAAGAGGCGAAGGTGGGTGGGTGGAAAGATGGGGAAGAAGAAATTGGGTGGGTAGACAAAGATATGGAAAAGGAGAATAGAAAAAAATTAAAAAATTGAAAAGGAGAGAAGGAAAAAGAAGGTCCTGGGATGGATTTTTGAAAAATGGGGAAAAATATTTATGAAAGATTTGAATGCAGGAAGGCTGGATAAGAAGGGGTGAAAAAAAGAAGAGAAAAATGAACAATTAAGTTCGGACAAAGGCAATAAAAGTCCAAAATAAGATACAGAAACTGCAGTTATCTTATCTATACCTCAAAAATCCACAGTTTAATTGTTTATGCTTATGCCAACACTTAAGAGGGAACTATGGTTAGACTAACAACAGGATGACAAGGAATATTCAGTTAAGTTTGAGAAATGTTGAATAAATAGTCGCTATGTGGGCTATGAAGCCACAAAGCAACAAAGCAACAAAACGAACGCAGCTTTGCAGTTGCTTCATGAAGTCAATGTCAAGGCCCGAAGGAGCCAAGTATTTGTCATTCTTCATCGACCTGAACACCCCTACGCCTGTGTGTGTGTATGTGTGTGTGTGTGTGTGTGTGTGTGTGTGTGTGTGTGTGTGTGTGTGTGTGTGTGTGTGTGTGTGTGTGTGTGTGTGTGTGTGTGTGTGTGTGTGTGTGTGTGTGTGTGTGTGTGTGTGTGTGTGTGTGTGTGTGTGTGTGTGTGTGTGTGTGTGTGTGTGTGTGTGTGTGTGTGTGTGTGTGTGTTTGTGTGTGTGTGTGTGTGTGTGTGTGTGTGTGTGTGTGTGTGTGTGTGTGTGTGTGTGTGTGTGTGTGTGTGTGTGTGTGTGTGTGTGTGTGTGTTGTGTGTGTGTGTGTGTGTGTGTGTGTGTATGTGTGTGTGTGTGTGTGTGTGTGTGTGTGTGTGTGTGTGTGTGTGGGTGTGTGTGACTAGGTTTGTACGTGCCAGTCAGGGAAATGACTTTGAAGCCGAAAAAACAAGATGTCTGATATCACACGAATCAGATAGAATAACAACAAAAAAGACGGAACCAGTCATCTGTGTGGAAGTATCTCTAGGTGTCTGCATGCATAAGTTCCTTTGTCTCACTATCTGTGTGGCTTTGTCTCTGCGAGAAACCGTGCTGTAGTGGTGGCGATGATGATGATGATGACAAAACCTTGGTTTTCAAATTTTCACACCAAATTCCTTTCAACACTTAACAATCACCACAGGACATAGCAAACGAAAGTAATATAGACACATTCACAACTAATAGCTCTCTTCACACACACCTCACCTATACGTTTGCACAAACACTCCTACCTACATGCAGAAACCCCACCAGCTCCACAAAACAACCTCCACCATCCAAGCCTCCTACAGCTCTCAAACTCTCCACCCACCACAATTCTCCACACAGCATCCAAAAGCCCAACTTCGAAAAAAAACTTCTACAAAATTACAAACTCTTGAAACACAACTTTAACTAATTTCGAAGCTTACCCAAACCTACCCAACCCACCCAAACCC
>OX387255.1:5419870-5427370 GCA_947562095.1 Branchellion lobata | reverse complement strand
AACATACATACAAGGAAGTGTGTGGCGAAGATACGTGCATGGAGGGAAGGAGGCGTATAAAAGAGAGGATGTTATTTGCGATTGATGACTCCTATAATTTGTTCTTTTTATCGAATCTGTGAAGTCGTCGTGAGGCTGAAAATCGAATTTTGATGTTCAAGCTTTGGTTGCAGGCTTCAAAGTTGATGGTCGTCAATGGTTGCAAGCTTCAAAATTGACTAAACTTGCAAATTTGAAAGTTGACGGCGATTGAAAATATCTACTTAAAGGCGCACGAATGTTGAAAGATTAACTGCGTTTCAACGCTTTCATAGTTGACGGAGGAGCTGAGATTTTGAAAAAAAAGTTTTAAAAAATCGGAAAGGCTTTGTAGAGAAAAATAAAGATATACAAAGGTTTGTTGTTTGTGAGTTGGGACAATAAGGCAGTCTCAAGTGTTTTGAAGAGTTTTGTGAAGAGTGAAAAATAAAATACAGTACGAAACAATACAAAACAGTACTAAACAATACAAAACAGTACGAAACAATACAAAACAGTACGAAACATTACAAAACAAAACGAAACAATACAAAACAATACGAAAAAAACAAAACAATAAAATACAAGAGGTCTTTGTGGAATTGTAGCGTTATCAAAAAAAAATTCCGGTGTTTTGACGTTTGAAAACTTTGAACGTAAAGTTGGTTCAAGTGGAAAAAGAATATTTGAAGTGTATATTTATTCGTTGTATGCACTGAAGAGGTTTGTGGTTTTTTGTGGTTGTTGGTAGTTGTTGGTGGTTGTTTGTGGTTGTTGGTGGTTGTTTGTGGTTGTTGGTGGTTGCTTGTGGTTTTTGGTGGTTGTTTGTGGTTTTCGGTAGCCTTTGGTGGTTGTTTGTGGTTGTCGGTAGCCTTTGGTGGTTGTTGAAAGCAGCTGCAAAACAGGAAAGCCTTTCTGAAGCCTCCTTAAAGCCTCCTTAAAGCCTCTTTGTTGCGATCTCCACACAACATCCACTGGACGGCTTCAGAAATACTTGGAATGTCTCTTAGAAATCTGAAATTGATTCAAATTCCTTCCAAACGTTTTGAGTTTGAATTTTAAACCTGTCGCGTGAAGATAGTGAAAGCACTAGAAAGCTGTAAAAGGTTGTAAAAGTTTGTGGGAAGTTGTGTAGATTTTAATAAAATTCAAAAGTTTTTGATGGTTGCTGAAAGTTGCGGAGGTTGTTGAAGATTGTGGAAAGCGGTGGAGCGTTTTTGAGTTGTATTCAGTTGCAACAACAAGAACCATGGTGATAGGCGATCCTCAACCGCAACAACAAAAACAACAACAAAAACAACAAACGCAACAACAACAACAGCAGCGACACTATCAGCAACAACAACAAACCTTATCGAAGATGTTAGTATTATCAACAGCAACAGCAACAGCTACTACTGCTGTGGTTTCTACAACTACCTCCACTGTAACCAAGACAACCCTTGCTTACAACTGCTCCACCGTTTCTAACAGTGCCAAAACACCACAAACATCAAACAATAACGCCACAAACAATAATGCAAAATCCTCCGCAAACAATCAATCCACCCACAACAACACGAAGATTAACACTAACACCCTTCTAAATAACCACAAAAACCCCATTAACAATTCTTTGAATAACAGCAACAATAACACAAATAATTCTCACAACAACAACAACAACAATAACAGCAACAATAACAGTAACAGCAACAACAATCAAAGATATGGGCAAGTTATAAGCGAGAAATCTAAGTTTCCACTTTTGACTAACAGCAACGTGGTTTCCAACAACAAATTAGAAATCAACAACAATATTCACAACTACAACAATTTCTACAACAACAGCAACATTTACAACAATACGCCATACCTCGCTTCCAGCTATCTCCCTCACAACAAAAGCAGTCTTTATGAAAGCTACAACGATAGCATGGACTTCAGTGGTATCAACTTCAACAAACTAAACAGCAACAACAACAACAACTGTAACAGCAACAACAACACCAACAACAGCAGCAGCAACAACAACATTACTAGCCACAGCACAAGTAACAGAAACAACACATACACCACTGCGACAACCAACCACAACAACAACAGTTTGAGCAACAAAACCAACCAGGTTAAGACAACCATCACATCATCCACCCTGACATCTTCAAATTTCGCCAACACCACAAACAACTCAAAAAACACCAGTAGCAACAACAACACCAAACTACCATACAACCGTCAACAACAACAGCAAACACACTCAAAGCAACATAACCAACGTACAAACACTTCCACAACAACAAACAGCAGCACCAACAATAACAACCAACAAAACAACACCAGCAACAGCAACAATTACAGCAACACTTCAAAGCAAAAGTCCTCCTACACAGATGACCGCGTCAAACGTCCCATGAACGCCTTCATGGTGTGGTCTAGAGGCCAGCGCAGAAAGATGGCTCAAGACAACCCAAAAATGCACAATTCGGAGATTTCAAAGCGCCTGGGAGCGGAGTGGAAGTTGCTGACGGAGGTGGACAAACGGCCCTTCATCGACGAGGCCAAGCGTCTCAGGGCCATCCACCTAAAGGAGCACCCTGACTACAAGTACCGACCCCGCAGAAAGACCAAGACCCTTTTGAAGAAAGACAAGTATTCCCTCACTGGACTTGCCGCCTATGCTGCTGCCGCCTCCTCCTCCGCCGTGCCCACAAGTCTCCACCACCACCATCAACAGTCCCTTCGTCACCACAGAGACTACAACTACCTCCCTTCTTCTACCTACCTTTTCAATGTTTCTATGGACACGCAGCAACAACAGCAACAATCCTTCTTCAACACCTCTCGCTTCCAACAACACTACTACGACAGCGACTACTTAACAGCCAACCAGAACTATTGCAGCACCAGCCACAACAATCATCCCCACCCTCAGATGCACTTCCAAACCCCACTCCAATGTTCCCCCATGTCTTCCTCTTCTTCCCAGTCCATCAGACCTCTTCCATACTCTCTTGAAAATGAGGTTGAAGACCTTAACAACAACGCCACTAACACCAACAACAACAGCAACACCAACAACAACAACAACGCTATCAGCAATAGCAACAACAGCCAAAACTTCAACAACAACTATTATTTCTCTTACTCCAAGCCCTTACCCTTCTCAAATCCCTTCTTCCCATACAACGACCCCGAAGATATGACCACCTACCAAAACGAAGACACCGCTGACAACTACAACAACAACAGCAACAACAACAACAGCAGCAACAACAACAGCAACAACAACAACTTTTTAAAACAATTCACCTACTTCCACAACTCCTTTACTAGTCCTTCAATCCTTCCATCCACCCTTCCCCCAGCTCACTCCAACCGCTCATCACCATCTTCGTCGTCATCTTCCTCATCGCATTCTGATCACTCCAAGGATGACGACAAGGAAACAACCAACCACAACGACATACACAACAACAACAATAACACCACGGAAAATATAAACAACACCGATGTTTGCAAAACAAAAAACAACAACAATAACAACAATCTCACGTCATCTAACGTCATTTCTAACATGCTTAAAAAAGAAAACAGCAACATCGCGTCATTCAACTTCCAAAACGACCTCTACTCCAAGCTCTACATGACGTCATACAATAAAAACAACCACTTTGGCACACATTTCGAAAACAACATAAACAAAATCACCAACAGCAACATCAACAACAACATTAGCAACAACAACATTAGCAACAACAACATTAGCAACAACAACAAAGTTTCTACTCCAGATAAGTTTCCGCAAAGCATGGAGACGAAGGAGAAGATGGAGGAAGAGATAAAGGCTTTTAAATCCCCCCCTCCCAACCACTTCGACCAGTCTCCACCCCCCTCTTTTGCCTCCACAACCACTACAACAACTCCCACCCCGTCCTTTTTTCCATCTTACCCCCCCAACTCTTTCCCCACCTTAGACCCTCTGTACTTCAGTTCTACCCACCAGCTCCCCTCCACCCACCCAACCTACCATCCATCCAAATTCTCCGAAACCTACAACCCAACCTATCTTTTCGGACACCCACCCTATCCCTTCTCTTCCCACTCACCCACCCTCCCCTACCAACTCACCCAAGATAAGTTTTTTGCGCATAACAATTCAACCATCCCTCTCTCGCACATCGGCTGAGCCTCTGTGTACACTAGCTTCTTTGAACGTATTCCCAATTAAGTACCTCTATAACTTCCTTCTATTTCAATCAGTCCCTTCAATGTGTTACTTAATTGACGTTTCAGTCAATTATTTTGTTTAATTTTTTTCTTAATTATCTCATTATTATTCCAATTAATTATAAAAAATTTTTTTTCAATAATTACTCAAAACTATCGTTTACGCTAGAGTGTTGTGTTGATTAAAGAGTTATCATTATGCAATCCCTTGATAGTCTTCCTTCAGTGTTATCTCCGTTATCACCAAACAAGTATTTTGTGCATGTAAATAAGATGTAAAATAAACGGAGCGCTAGATAAATAAGAGAGAGTGGTTTTCGCGAATAGTTTTGAAATGTGCATTGGAGTGGTTATTAATCGCCATTAAAACTGTTTCATTGCTTCATCGACCCACCACTAATGGCAGCCCATTTGCTTCTCCATTAAATCTTTCATCGTCAACTCACTGCTCTCCGAATCCTTCTCACCATCTACCCACCACCCATCCACTACCCATCCACCCACCCACCCATCACCCATCCATCACCCATCCACCACCCACCAACCCATCCACCCACCAACCCATCCACCCATCCACCCACCCACCCATCCACCCACCAACCATCCACCCACCCACCCATCCACCCACCAACCCATCCACCCACCCACCCATCCACCACCAACCCATCCACCCACCAACCCATCCACCCACCAACCCATCCACCCACCAACCCATCCACCCACCAACCCATCCACCTATCAGCCCATTCAACACCACACACCCTTCCCCACCAATCCATCCACCCACCAACCAATCCATCCATCCACCCACCAACCCATCCACCCATCTACCCAACCACCCATCCACCCACCAACCCATCCACCCATCAGTCCATTCAACACCACACACCCTCCCCCACCTTGCTTTCTGCAATCCTTCTTTCGTGTATTTGAATTACTCACTTTTCCTCTAGAGGCAAGTATTTTCTTTATAACATACGCTCCGAAGAATACTGCAAAGTGCAGAACTACCCACCTAAGTACTTTGGTTGGGTATTCAAATGAGTACTGCAAACCTCACAAAATAGCGGAAATGGTTCATACTAAGTACAAGTGCTTGCTACACTGAGGTCCTTACTGGAGGAGTAGTAGTAGTATTGAAGAGAGAAAGTTGTACTGTAGTTGATGGTGGTGAAATGCTGAGATATGGTGAGATTTTGGAGAGGGTGGAGTTTGTGGAGGGGGTGGAATTCATGGAGAGGGTGGAATTCATGGAGAGGGTGGAATTCATGGAGAGGGTGGAATTCATGGAGAGGGTGGAATTCATGGAGAGGGTGGAATTCATGGAGAGGGTGGAATTCATGGAAAGGGTGGAATTCATGGAGAAGGTGGAATTCATGGAAAGGGTGGAATTCATGGAAAGGGTGAAATTCATGGAGAAGGTGGAATTCATGGAAAGGGTAGAATTCATGGAAAAGGTGGAATTCATGGAGAGGGTGAAATTCATGGAAAGGGTGGAATTCATGGAGAGGGTGAAATTCATGGAGAGGGTGGAATTCATGGAAAGGGTGGAATTCATGGAGAGGGTGGAATTCATGGAGAGGGTGGAATTCATGGAGAGGGTGGAATTCATGGAGAGGGTGGAATTCATGGAAAGGGTGGAATTCATGGAGAGGGTGGAATTCATGGAGAGGGTGGAATTCATGGAGAGGGTGGAATTCATGGAGAGGGTGGAATTCATGGAGAGGGTGGAATTCATGGAGAGGGTGTAATTCATGGAGAGGGTGGAATTCATGGAAAGGGTGGAATTCATGGAGAGGGTGGAATTCATGGAGAGGGTGGAATTCATGGAGAGGGTGGAATTCATGGAGAGGGTGGAATTCATGGAGAGGGTGGAATTCATGGAAAGGGTGGAATTCATGGAAAGGGTGGAATTCATAGAGAGGGTGGAATTCATGGAAAGGGTGGAATTCATGGAAAGGGTGGAATTCATGGAGAGGGTGGGACGTGAGAAGGAAAGTTTTAATTCACAATAGGTCTCACTGCCAAAGTGAATGTGAAACGATCGGCATATGATTGTGGTACATTTATTTAAAAATTACAAACTTTCAGTAAAGACTTTATAAGCAAGTCTTCAAGGCCTAAAGTGTTAATCTTGTAAAATCATTGAAAATTAATAAAAATTATTTTTAAATTTTTTAAAATCTTTAGTTTTTTTAGACAATGCACACGAGGGTCGGTGTTATTTATCGAAATAAATAAAAAAACTTCTAAAATTTCGTTTTCGACGAACGAAAATGCATGAGTAAAAGTCTAGGCTTTCAACGATGGTAAAAGCAAGGAGGCAATAAATAATGAATCTTGTACTTCATATTCCAGTAGCTTTTCTAGTATTTATTGATTCAGTGACAGTATTCCTGTGTGGGAAGGGGGAAAGGAGAAAAGAGGGGGAAGGAAGGGAAGGGAGGGGGGAAGGGAGGGAAGGGAGAGAAGAAGTGGGAAAGGAGGGAGAAGGGAGAGAAGAAGGGGGGAAAGAGGGAAAAGGGGAAGGGGGGAGAGAGATGGAGGGACAGGGAAAGGAAGGGGGGAAGGGGAAGGATGGGAAAAAAAGAAAAAATGGATGGAAGAAGATAAAAAAATAGATTGGGGAAATAAAAAAAAACAATGAAAGAAAGGCGAGAGGTTAAGTGAGGGTTTTGAAGGGGTTTGGTAAGGGTTTGATGAGGGTTTGTTGGGGGTTTGGTGGGGTTTTTGATGAGGGTTTTGTTGAGTTTCAGGATCTGATGAGTGGTGGCGAGGCAAGAGAGAACCTCTTTCACATTGATAATTTTGAAATATTGAAAATATTTTGAACTACATTGAAATATTTTGGTAAAATCTGAATTTCTAAACAAACTCCGTGACATTTTGTTGTTGTTTACGCTGGTAAAGAAGCCTCTTACACGGCCACACTTGGTTGTGTTCTTGCCGGCCCTGGTGCAGTGGCCACTCTGTTGATCAATAAACATACTTCCAAGTGTGCTTCGTTTCATTTTTAAAAAAAAAAACTTTATATAATATTTATTTTTAAATTTAGATATAATTATTTTTAAATTTTTAAAGAAATTAATATTTATTTTTAAATTTTTAAATAAATTAATGTTTATTTTTAAATTTATATACAATATTTTTAATCTTAAACATATTTTATTTGAACTGAAGACAATATCATGTTTTTAAAAAAATCTTTTTTTTTTGTTTTTTTAAAAAAACGTTCTGGTTTTTCCCTAAGCTTCCCTCGCGGCATGGTGGTGA
>OX387255.1:5394870-5407370 GCA_947562095.1 Branchellion lobata | reverse complement strand
GAAATCAAAAGGGGTGTTTCCAGTGATGGAAATATTGAAGATAAAATTATTTCTTGCACTCGAAAATGTCACAACAATATACGCCGCCAATCACAGCGCACAAGTTGGATTTAATTTTGTTTTCAATTCGAGCGTTTCAAGCGGTGCTTTCATGATTTCAAAAGTGCTTAAAGAAATCATTTGCCATGAAGCTCTTTGGTACGACAAGATTGAGTACATCACTGACGCAAAACCCTTCTCCACAAGCGCCTCCATCACCTGCAACTAAACTCATCACAACTTCCATTACAACTACCACATCCTCCTCCACTACACCGCCATAGCCACAACCACCACCACTACCACAACCACCACAACTTCAACCATTCGAACAACCGCCACCAAAGCGCTTCAAAGCCAACCAACCCACCATGCATTGCGATGCCTGCTGAAGATGGGTGTGCAAACAGGCACCCAGCATCCAAGCAACCTTGAATACGTAATTACCCGGTACGCCAACTAGTATGCACCGCCTTCTTCATTAATATGCATAAGAGCTCATTACGTATGCATCAGTCGGTGTTAGATCTTGAAACGTTACGCAAACACTCATCTTTTGATCCTTAACTCCGCCCCTCACATCTTCTATCATCAACACCTACCTGCCAATCATCCACAAACCCATTTTCACCCACCCATCTATCCTTTCATCCATCTATCCTTCCATCCATCTATCCTTTCATCCATTTATTCTTTCATCCATCTATCCTCTCAATAATCTATCTTTTCATCCATCTATCCTTTCATCCATCTATCTTTTCATCCATCTATCCTTTAATATCAGCAACCATGCGTGTGTGCATCTACCCAATCATTCACAATTTTTTTATCCATCCATTCATCTTCCCATCCAACTAAAGATCCCTCCATCAATCCATTCATCTGTCACCATGTCTTAACCCATTTCCCATCCACCTCCACCATCTTCCATCCATTCTTAGCTTAGCACTCATTTTTTAAAATCTTCCATCCATCGTTAGACACACCTCCCATGATGTTGGTGAAGAGATAACCTAGAGAAAAAAATCATATCCAATAATAATATCAATATAATAAAAATAATAAAATAAGTATAAAAAAAATAATAATAAGAATAATATCAATAAAAAAAATAATATAAGGAAAAATAAAAAAAATAATAATATCAATAAAAATAAAAATAATAATATAAGTAAAAATAAAAATAATAATAATACAAGTAAACTAAATAATATCAATAATAATATTCATAATATTATGATTAATATTATTAATCAATGACAAAATCAAAACGATATGGCGACGACAACAATTTGAAAATATTTGGAAAAAATGCGACCACCAGAACACAAGAAAACACACAAAGGAAGCAGATGCAAGATTCAATTCCAAAAAAGATTATAAAAATGTACCGAAAAAAATTAATTAAAAAAATAAAACGACCGAGACAGGTTCAAAAATTTTGCTGAAGGAAAAATTGAAAAAAAAAAGAATTTAAAAGTTTTGAAATGAAAAAGTGAATTTGAAATGGTGTGTTGATGGCTTGGCAGATTAGGTTGCAGGTGTTTGCTCCTTCCTTGTTTGCTTAAGCACCAGTGGTGTGTGTTGTGGTAGTAACTTGGTTGCTTTGTTGTTTTGTGTTGTTGTTGTAGCAATTTTGCTTTGTTGCTCTGTGTTGTTGTTGTTGTTGTTGTTGTAACTAGGTTGCTTTGTTGCTCTGTGTTGTTGTTGTTGTTGTAACTAGGTTGCTTTGTTGCTCTGTGTTGTTGTTGTTGTTGTAACTAGGTTGCTTTGTTGCTCTGTGTTGTTGTTGATGTTGTTGTAACTAGGTTGCTTTTTTGCTCTGTGTTGTTGTTGATGTAACTATGTTATTTGGTTGCTCTGTCTTGTTGTTGCTGTAACTCTGTTGCTTTGTTATTCTGTGTTGTTATTGTTGTTGTTGTTGTTGTTATAACTTTGTTGATTTTTTGCTTTGTGCTGTTGTTGTCTTAACTCTGTTGTTTGTTGTTTTGTATTGTTGTTGTTGTTGTTGTTGTTATAAACACTGTTGCTCTTTGTCGCTATAATTGTGTTGTTGCAACAGGCATAACTGTTTTTAGTTCGAAACTATGATGATCCGACAAATAAACGTATTTTATACGTAATGGTTGATTTATCAGTCGGAAGTTTCAGTCGGTCTACTTTTCATGGGTGTTACTGGTTGTTGTAGCTGCTGCAACTTCTACCCTTGTTAATGATATGAGAAAAAGAGGTGCGTGGAAACAAAAAACCGAAACTAGAAAATACTGAGTAGAATGAGAATTGAAAACAGTTGAAAAATATTGAAAAAAGAAAAGGATTTTATTGTCATTTACTTTTATGCCAATCTTAACGTTCGTGAAAGAATTCGAGCGAGTGACCTTATTTCAAAGGTTGTCATCATCACCATCATCATCATCATCATCATCATCATCATCATCATCATCATCATCATCATCATCATCATCATCATCATCATCATCATCATCATCATCATCATCATCATCATCATCATCATCATCATCATCATCATCACCATCATCATCATCATCATCATCATCATCATCATCATCATCATCATCATCATCATCATCATCATCATCATCATCATCATCATCATCATCATCATCATCATCATCATCATCATCATCATCATCATCATCATCATCATCATCATCATCATCATCATCATCATCATCATCATCATCATCATCATCATCATCATCATCATCATCATCATCATCATCATCATCATCATCATCATCATCATCATCATCATCATCATCATCATCATCATCATCATCATCATCATCATCATCATCATCATCATCATCATCATCATCATCATCATCATCATCATCATCATCATCATCATCATCATCATCATCATCATCATCATCATCATCATCATCATCATCATCATCATCATCATCATCATCATCATCATCATCATCATCATCATCATCATCATCATCATCATCATCATCATCATCATCATCATCATCATCATCATCATCATCATCATCATCATCATCATCATCATCATCATCATCATCATCATCATCATCATCATCATCATCATCATCATCATCATCATCATCATCATCATCATCATCATCATCATCATCATCATCATCATCATCATCATCATCATCATCATCATCATCATCATCATCATCATCATCATCATCATCATCATCATCATCATCATCATCATCATCATCATCATCATCATCATCATCATCATCATCATCATCATCATCATCATCATCATCATCATCATCATCATCATCATCATCATCATCATCATCATCATCATCATCATCATCATCATCATCATCATCATCATCATCATCATCATCATCATCATCATCATCATCATCATCATCATCATCATCATCATCATCATCATCATCATCATCATCATCATCATCATCATCATCATCATCATCATCATCATCATCATCATCATCATCATCATCATCATCATCATCATCATCATCATCATCATCATCATCATCATCATCATCATCATCATCATCATCATCATCATCATCATCATCATCATCATCATCATCATCATCATCATCATCATCATCATCATCATCATCATCATCATCATCATCATCATCATCATCATCATCATCATCATCATCATCATCATCATCATCATCATCATCATCATCATCATCATCATCATCATCATCATCATCATCATCATCATCATCATCATCATCATCATCATCATCATCATCATCATCATCATCATCATCATCATCATCATCATCATCATCATCATCATCATCATCATCATCATCATCATCATCAACTCCATAAACACTTGCTTCAAAGATTTTTTTTTAAATCTAGAACTTTTTCCGATTCACAGTTTCAACAATCTACTCCACTCATGTCCAACACCTTTCTCTTTCACTCTTCACTCACTCATTCTTTTTTTATTCATTCATTCATCCATTCACTCACTAACTCATTTTTTCATTCCTTCTTTTATTTATCCTTTACCTCATTCCTTCATTCTTTCATTCATTTTCCTTCACATACTTTCTTTCTTCTCTCACTCATCTGACCTTCCTTCTCCTTCATCCTACCTTCTCCACTCCCTCAATCCTCTTTTCTCTACTCCTTCTCTCTCTCCCTTCTCCACCTCTTCAAACCTTCACTCCTCCACTAGATTAGCCATCCATCCTCCTTTTGCTTAGCTTCCTTCCTAATCCCATCACCATCCATCCATCACCGCTGTCATTTGTTTGTCTGCAGTTTCATCAGCCTCCACCAGTTGGCCATTATCCATCATCATCCAACACTCAAGACATCACCAGCATCATTCATTTTTTGTCCTTTTTTTTCAATCACTTCTGTCACTTCAAACATCAAATTCCAAATGCATTTTCAGTTCTATTTTTTCAATTCTCTATCGTCAACCAATTGAATTTCAACCAAACCTCCTTGTACCCCTATTCCCTTCTCATGCTTCTCACCATTTCCATTCACACCCTTTTTCGTTTTTTTTCTTTTTTTTTTCTACACTATTTTATTTTCTTCCTTTTTCTTTTTTTCCCTCTTCTCACCCTGCCCCCACCTTTTATCCACTCCTAATCTTCCTTCCTTTTCTTTCTCTTTCTCTTCTCTCTTTCTCTTCTCCTTCTCTTCTCTCTCTCTCTTCTCCTTCTCTTCTCTCTCTCTCTTCTCCTCTCTCATTCTCTAATCTTTCTTCTTCTCCTCTCTCTCTTCCCTTTCTCTCTCTTCAGCCACTTCAATCTCTCAAGCAAAACATTTGCTCGATAACGCTTGCAATTGAACGTGATGGCGACAATGGAATTAAGCAGGCCCAATTATGAGCCCTTCCTCCTCCTCTTCTTCTTCCTCCTCCTCTTCTTCTTCCCCCTCCTCTTCTTCTTCTTCCTCCTCCTCTTCTTCCTTCTCCTCCTCTTCTTCTTCCTCCTCCTCTTCTTCTTCCTCCTCCTTTTCTTCTTTCTCCTCCACTTCTTCTCATCCTCCTTTTTATTTTCCTCCTTCTCTTCTTCTTCCTCTTCTACTTCTTTTCCTCCTCCTTTTCTTCTTCCTCCTCTTCTTCTTCTTCTTTTCTTCTTTTTTCCCTTTTTCTTCATCTTTTATTTGTTTTTCATTTTTCTCTTCTTTTTCATCTTCTTCTTCCTCTCTCTCCTCCCCTTCTTCCTTCATCTTCCTCCTCCTTCTATTTTTCCTCCTTCTATTCCTCCTCCTTCTATTAAACCTTCTTCTTCTATTTCCCTTTCTCCTCCTTCGTATCTTTCTCTCTCTCTCCTCTTTCTCTCTTTTCCTCTTTACAACACTCTTTACTTTTTTCAAATCTTTTTCTTTTTTATCTTTTCCTACTTCCTCCTCCTCTTCCTTCTTCTTTTCTTCTTTTTTTTTCCTTCTTATTTCTTCTTCAAGATTGATTAATGAACAAACGTTTGAATGGATGGATGGATGCTTATATGGATGGATGTTTGTATGGATGGATGGACGGATGAATAAATGAGTAGATCGATGGATGGATAGATAGTTGGATGGATGGATGGTTGGATGTATAGAGAAAACCGGCGGATATTGGATAAAGATATGAATGTAGGGACAACAGCGTGTGGGTGAATGTGGTGGAGAAGGGGGGTGAGCATGACTGAGGAAGGGTGGGTGAGTGTTGAGTGGAATGGTGGGTGAGTGTTGGGTGGAATGGTGGGTGAGTGTTGGGTGGAATGGTGGGTGAGTGTTGGGGATGAAAGGGGTATTGAGGAAGAAAAAAGTATGATGTAGATTTTCAGTACAGATATCCAACCATACACAATATACGGTTACGTGCACATCCACCCAAACACACACACACACACACACACACACACACACACACACACACACACACACACACACACACACACACACACACACACACACACACACACACACACACACACACACACACACACACACACACACACACACACACACACACACACACACACACACACACACACACACACACACACACACACACACACACACACACACACACACACACACACACACACACACACACACACACACATACACACACACACACACACACACAAACACATACACGAGCTATATTGACAACATTGTGTCAAAACTTGCCTAGGGATCAATGCTTCTTAATTACTGCACATTTTAATTCCAATATTTTCAATACTTTTTCATTTATTTTGATCTAATCTTCCCCTTTTATACTCTATAAGCAATCCGATTGTTTTTCACGTTTGGTTATCCCTCTTTATATACAGCTTCTTGTTTATTTTTAATAAAGAATGATTTACACAAAAACTAATGTCTATTCAAATTCATTTTTTGACCCTTTTCCATAAGTCTCCCCTTATTAAACGTTTTTTTATTTATTATTATTTGCTTTCCAGTTTTTCTGCCTCTTCTTGCTGAGCCTTTCATTTTGCTATTTTGCAAAGATTTGAATCATTTTCCAATATCACTCTGAGCGCCCAACTCGCAAAATGAACACTTTTTTTTATATATATTCTTTAATGCGGATGAGTGTTTTATGTATTGAAAATCCTGTGTGTGGTCTATGTGTGGTTCTCTGTGTGAGTGTATGCGTTTGTAGTGTGCCTATATGTGCTTATGTGTTTTTGTGTGTGTCTTTGTGTGTGTGTCTTTGTGTGTGTGTCTTTGTGTGTGTGTCTTTGTGTGTGTGTCTTTGGGCGTGTGGGCTTGCGTGTGCGTGCGTTTTTCACACGTGCATGAGGCTTAATTAGGAAGATAACCGGTTGAATGCTGTCACCAGCCTCCTCCTTGTTTTGCTGCATTTTTTGGGAATTCTTTTGAAATTCTTCGAATATTGAAGATTAATTTGTCTTCCACACTGCCCATCTCACCACCAAACCGAAGTATGAACCGAAACAGCTTCCTTAGAAGATTCAACTGTTCAAAACTTTCACCCAAAAACTTCTAATCCCTCTCCACCAATACCACGCTTCTCACCACCATCTTTTCAACACTTTTCTTCTTTCTTACGTCACCTTCTTACCCTTTTACAACACTTTCCCGTCACCTTCAAACAGTTCTACCAGAAGTCTTACGTTATCATAAAAACCAACCGCACCTCTAACTTTCAAACAACCATAAACCACATACTATAACATGATATCAACATCAGCCTTATAGGTCCACACCATCATACCTCTGAACCAACAACCACCACACTTCTACCTACACACCCCCTCTCATTCACCACTATGCACCAAACCATTACTCTCTCGTCGCACCCCTCTATCTTTGGCCCTCACCGAACAGCACACCTCAATAACTCACACCACACTATCAAACACCTCACCATTCACCACTTCCCAGCACCACCACCCACCTATCTCCACCAACCCACCACATCTCACTTCACCCCACCACACCCTATCACCCGCCACACCCTACCACACCCCACCACTCACCACCACCCACTAATCCACTCCAACCCACTACACACTCACCACAAGCCACCAACCCTATCACCCGCCACACTCTACCACACCGCACCACACCCTACCACACACCACCACACCTTATCACCCGCCACATTCTACCACACCCCACCATTCACCACCACCCACTACCCACTTGCCACCAACCACCCACCACACTCCCATAACTCCTCGTCAAGCCGGTGTACGCGTGATTTTGAGAGGACAAAGCAAACGTCGAGTTGAACAAAAGAGCCTTTGTGAGGCGCCTTGAATAATGACTGCAATCCGCCCTCCAGACAACCAAAGCGTGCTTGTATGCTAGCGCATAGCTGCAAACGCCTCGCTAATAGGGTTGTCGTGGGTGTTCGATGGGTGGGTAACTTTTATTGCTTTTGAGGTTTCGTGGGTGGGTGGGGTGTGGTGGGTTTAGTGAAATTGTGTTTGTTTGTGGGGGTTTAATGGTGGTGCGTGAGTGGTGGGCTGGTGAGTGAGTGGTTGGTGGGTGGAAATTCATTGGCTGGTGAATCTCTGGATGGTTGGTATACAGATGACTTGGTTGAATGATTTGATTAAGTGGTGGTCTGGTGAGTTGACTGGTATTTTGGCCCTGATGTGGTGGTCCTGATGTAGTGGTCCTGATGGGGTGGCTCTGGTGTGGTTACCTTGGTGTGGTGGCCCTGGTGTGGTTGCCCTGGTGTGGTGGCTCTGGCGTGGTGGCCCTAGTGTGGTGGCCCTGGTGTGGTGGCCTTGGTGTAGTGACCTTGGTGGGGTGTGGTGGTTCTGGTGTGGTGTGGTGGCCCTGGTGTGGTTTGATGGTCCTGGTATGGTGGCTCTGGTTTGGTAGCCCTAGTGTGGTGATGTTTCTATTATAATAGTTTTTTGGAACCTGTAAAAAAAAAGAAACTGATGAACTGATAGAAAATGAAAAAAAAAACAAAAGAAAAGAAAAAAAGAAAAAAAAAATGAAAAGATAATGAAAAGATAATGAAAAGATAATGAAAAAAAGGAATAAATAGAGAAAGACAGAGAAAAAAAGGTAATCGCATAAATACTATAAAAAAATAATGAGAAAAAAGAAAACGCAAGCAAAAAACAAAAACAAAAAAATGGTGAAGAGGAAGAAGAAAACGATAAAAAATAAAAATACCATGATGAGGATGGAGAAGATAATAAGGAGGAGGAGGAAGAAGAAGAAGATGATGAGAAGGGCAAAAGCACTAAGGTCGCAATAATGGGGGCATCGATTGGGGGGGCGGATGTGGAAGAATATTTATATAGCGTTCATTTGATGCTGAAAAAGATCAAAGAGCTCGTAATAAATAGGCAAATACGGATGCATATAAAGGTCGATGAATGGCGGGAGAAGAAGGGAGGAATAGTAGAAGAGAGGGGAGGAATGGTGGAGGAAAGGGGAGGAATGGTGGAGGAGAGGGGAGAGTGGTGAAGGAAAAGGAAGGAATGGTGGGGAAGATAATGAAGAATGGTGAGAGAAGAAGATAAGAAAAAATGATGGAATTGGGATGAAGTAAAAAATTCACAGTGAGAAAATTTAATTGGCAAAAAGGAAAAATGTTATGCGTGTGGAGGATAAGCATGGGAAGGCGGAGTGATGAGTGAAGACAAAATGCTCCTTTGAATATTTTTTGGAATCAAATACCTTATGAAATAACCTTTCTTATTTAAGTTTCAAAGCCAGTTGGAGCCACACATTTAAGAAGCACGTGAGAGTTGAAGCAAGAAAGTCCAGCTAGGGCGTCTGAGCAGAGGAGGGGTGGCAAGGAGGCAACATGATGACGTCACGCAACAACTTTTGCACTTTTTGAAGTTATTTTTATTCATTTTAATTTTAAAATCCTGTTTCCATGTTGCTGTTCTCTCCTCACTGGTCTCCTTGAACGTCTGCTTTTTTTTCCATTCAAGTTCTTCGTTGGTAATTTCTTTGCGGATGTTTTATTTTTTATAATTTTTTTATTTTTTGATATTTGCTATTTCATTTTTTTATTTTTTTTTCTTGAAAAATTTCTTCCTTATTTTCATAATTTTCCAAAGTTTTTTTAATTTTATACATTTTTTAAAACATTTTTTTATATATTTTAATTTTTTTTAAGGTTTATTTTGTTGTATTTTTCAATAATTTGTTGTGATTATTATTTTTAGAAATATATTTTCAACGCCTCATAGTCCTTCATTGCTTTCTTGGCTCAATTTATGAACACGAGTGGAGTTAGTTGACAAAATATATCACTACGGAAACATCAAAAACTGAAGTTGAAAGAAAAAACCAAAGTTGAAAGAAAAAACCAAAGTTGACCTAAAAATAAAAAAATTATTATAAAAAAAATAACAGCTATAATATAAATAAGATAAAAATAATTATAAAATAATTCAATCTAAAAATTGAAAAACTTATAGAAAAATTAAAAAATAAAAAAGTTTTTCCTATGAAATTCAGTTTTTGGCGTGAATGGAGGAGAAGCGCTAAGGGTTAGCGAGAATTCATGGACAGTTACATTAATTAAAAAGTACAAAATTCAAAAACAACCTTTTGAGAAAATATAAGGAGAAGCAAATCAGAAAAAAAAACAAAAACGAAAAAATATAAAAAAATAAAATAAAATAACCTTAAAAATGTTAGAAATTTTTTTGAAAAAGTTGAGAAAAAGTGGAAAGGCGTCCTTAGAATTCTTTATAAAGTGCCGTTATTTATATCCTCAGCGGACCTGCTAGGACCTGCACTGGAGTCGTAACTCTCTCGAAATGGTGTGGTGTGGTGTGGCGTGGTGTGGTGTGGTGTGGTGTGGCATGGTGTGGTGTAGTTTGGTATGCTGTGGTGCGGTGTGGTGTTGCGTGGTGTGGTGTAGTTTGGTATGGTGTGGCATGGTGTGGTGTAGTTTGGTGTGATGGGGTGTAGTTTGGTATGGTGTGGCGTGGTGTGGTGTAGTGTAATGTGGTGCGGTGTGGTGTGCTGTGGTGTGCTGTGGTGTGCTGTGGTGTGGTGTGGTGTGGCGTGGTGTGGCATGGTGTGGTGTGGTGTGGTGTGGTGTAGTGTGGTGTGGTGTGGCGTGGTGTCGTGTCGTGTCGTGTCGTGTCATATGGTGATTACAATGGAAAAAATAGAAAAAATTGTTTTTAAAAAATTATAAAAATTAAGTAACGATAAGAAAAAAAAAGAATAGAAAGAAAAGAACAAGACGAAACAGCGTATAATGTGGATTTTATAATAGAAAAAAAAAAAAAAAAAAAGATAAAAGACAAAAAAAAGTGAGACTAAAAAAGAAAAAGGCGATGAAAAAGGTAGAAAGAAAAAATTGAAAAAAACTATGAAATCACGGAGAGACTGAGAAGAGAAATACAATTTCAGTTTTTTTCAATTTTCAATGAAAAAAATTAATTAATTTGGAAAAAAAAATTCAAAAACGAGAGACGATTTTGGTTTTTATTTTATTCCAAATTCAAAAATGCACAAACGAGAAGAGACGACAGGAGAAGAAGCAAAAGGTAGTGATATGCGCTTGAATGCTGCGTGGGCGAGCTTTTCGGTTGAAATTCGTGTTTTTTTTAATCTATTTCCGAGTTTTATCAGTATAATAATGTTAGTTTCAGAACAAAATTGTATGCCTTCAAACTTGTATTTTTCCTACGCTTAGAAGTGTAAGAGGATTTTCAAAGAAAACTTATTCAGCTGATCAAGTTATTATATAATTATTTGTTAATTAATTTATTTATTTGATATTCCATGAGAATATAACGCATTCGAGCTTGAATACAAGAAGTTTAAGGAGTGAGAAGAAATTGAAAGAAGCTTGTAAAAGGAA
The DNA here is from genome assembly GCA_947562095.1 of Branchellion lobata. Taxonomy (NCBI): domain Eukaryota; kingdom Metazoa; phylum Annelida; class Clitellata; order Hirudinida; family Piscicolidae; genus Branchellion; species Branchellion lobata. Next base: position 5,396,035 of record OX387255.1, on the reverse strand, counting down.
CAGACGAAACCACTTGAATTCAACACTGTAACACTGTGACACCAATGAAAATTGCAGCAAAGTGTAACAAGTTATAACCGATTGCAACATCCTGCAACATGTTGCGACGCCACGAAGTTATACCGTTTTGAAGCCATGAAGGCGAGTTTGAAAGCCTTTTTGAAACTTCGCAAGAAACAACAACAAAAATAACCTAACAACAACAACAACAATAACATAACAACAAAAACAACTATACCATAACAACAACAACAATAACACAACAACAACACCAAAAGAACAACAATAACATAACAAAAACAACAACAACAACAATAACATAACAAAAACAACAACGAAAACAATAACAATAACATAACAAAAACAACAACAACAACAGCAACAAAACAAAGCGCAACAAAAATAAAGATGGAAAGCTCAAAAAATCAACAAGTTTTGAAAGTTTCATCAGCACTATAAAACATTTAGATTAAACTTGATTAAAATATTCAAATCACCAGATGGCGGTTTACATCACGGGTTTCAAGTAGCCAAATTTGGTTTTTCAGTCGAATTCATCTCGGACAACACATATACCAATAATGTATATATCTCTGACGTCCTTCTCCTTTTTTTCTTTTTTTATGTTATTTTTTTTCTTTCTTTTTTTCATTCTCTTCATCTTCTTCTTCTTCTTCTTCCTCTTTTTTCTCTTTCTTCTTCCTTCTTTTTTTTCTTCAACAAGGAGGAGAAGCCTCACAAGCGGATACTCTCCTGGGAGGATCAGGGGTGGATGGTCAGTGGTGGATGGTCAGCGGTGGATGGTCAATGGTGGATGGCCAGTGGTGGATGGTCAATGGTGGATGGCCAGTGGTGGATGGTCGGTGGTGGATGGTCAGTGGTGGATGGTCAGTGGTGGATGGTCAGTGGTGGATGGTCAGTGGTGGATGGTCAATGGTGGATGGCCAGTGGTGGATGGTCAGTGGTGGATGGTCAGTGGTGGATGGTCAGTGGTGGACCAAATCAATTGATGGGAGTGGCATTGAAATTTTTTTGTAAAATGCACTCGTAAACACCAGCATCATCGTTATACTCCCACCAACTTCACCACACTTCATCAAACTACACAGAACACCACAGCACAGCACACCACAGCACAGCACACCACACCACACCACACCACACC
>OX387255.1:5370103-5394670 GCA_947562095.1 Branchellion lobata | reverse complement strand
AGATCACTGCTGATGGGAGGACTGTGGTGTGGTGTGGTGTGGTTTGGTGTGGTGTGGTGTGGTGTGGTGTGGTGTGGTGTGGTGTGGTGTGGTGTGGTGTGGTGTGGTGTGGTGTGGTGTGGTGTGGTGTGGTGTGGTGTGGTGTGGTGTGGTGTGGTGTGGTGCAGTGTGGTGTGGTGTGGTGTGGTGTGGTGTGGTGTGGTGTGGTGTGGTGTGGTGTGGTGTGGTGTGGTGTGGTGTGGTGTGGTGTGGTGTGGTGTGGTGTGGTGTGGTGTGGTGTGGTGTGGTGTGGCATATTGTAGTGTGGTGCGGTGTGGTTTGTGTAGTTTGGTGTGGTATGTTGAAGTAATGTGGTGTGGTATGTTGAGGTGGTGTGGTGTGGTATGTTGAAGTGGTGTGGTGGTACGTTAGTTCGAAAAAGTACTTTCGGGATGTGGCAGTGTTGTGGGAGACTAGTAGTAGAATGGCTGTTTAAAAAGTTGGAAAAAACTTTTGGTGTTGCGAAAATAAGGGTGAAGTTGATAGCACATTGTGAAATGGAAATTGGGGAGGAATGGAAAAATGTGGTGATGAAAACTGACAATTGAGGAATGATGAGACTCTCAGTGAGAATCTTCTTGTGCAGACCCACCACCGTCTCGTCGTGAAAGGGCACCTGGTGAGTGACACAAAAGTTTAGAAAATAAAATTTTAAAAATAAGTTATTTGAAAAGAATTAATGAAAAATAATGTTTAAAATAAAAATAATCTTTCAGAAATGAGCGATGTACGCGTAAAGAAGTAAAAAAATTATTTTAAAATGTAGAAAAAAAATGCTTTAAGTTTTGTTCGCGGCCTTTTATATAATTTAGTTTCAACATTTTATTTTCAAATTCACCTTTGAAGCTCAAAACCGTCAAAGCAAATTAAGTCGGTGAATTTTAACTTTTCATCAAAAGCGACTGAGCTGAACAAAAAGAAAAAAGAGGAAGATAAATGTTGTCTGGCACCTTTCCGAACACGAAGCAGAAGAGGGTTACTCCCATAGCCCACACGTCTGCAGCCTGCGAGGTGTGAGTGCGGACGTCGGAAGCGGCAGTCTTGTTTGAATGCATTATTTTGTTATTTAGTTATTTGGTTATTTATTTATTTATTTTTATTTATTTTATTTTTTTCATTTATTTATTTATTTATTTGATTTTTTTTTGTTTTTTTAATTTTCGTTTGTTTTTGTTTCAGGTGTAATTTTTTTTCTTATTTTATTTTGTTTTTTTGTTTGGAAAAATTAAATAAACTTTGAAAAACTCGATTAGGAACTCATTTAGTTTTTGTTATTCAATCCCCACCACTTTTCATCTTCATGAACTATATCGACTACAGAAGGCTGATATTCAACCTCACCAACCACCAACCCCTCATTAACTCATTGAACAATCTCCCCCAACGAACCGCCCACCAAGCTACCCTACCCCAACCTTTTCACCAAACCCCCCCCCCCTAAAGCCTCTCATATTTTTCGCAATGAACCTTCCAGTGAATCCACCTTCTATTTTATTTTCAATAAACTTTTTTCAACAAAACTCTTCTCTATTAAACTCATCAACCCCCCAAAAAACCAGTTTTTCCTCTTTCACCTCCCTTTCTCCACCCACCTCCCCTCCCCCCATCCACCAAAACCCAGACCTCTTCCATCCACCTCTCCTTCCCCATCCACCAAAACCACACCCCCTCCACCCACCTTGCCACCAAACTTTCCTCCTCCCCCCATGAGGGCCTCAGGACTCACGAAGGCAGGGGTTCCCACTGTGGAATGGACCTCCAAGTCGTGTCCTTGGAACTCGTCACTCACTCCTAGGTCGCATATCTGAGGTGGGCTCTAAAGTTTTTATTTTTGTTTTTATATTTGTTTTTATTTTTGTTTTTATTTTTGTTTTTATTTTTTGTTTTTCTTTTGTGTTTTTATTTTGTGTTTTTATTTTTGTTTTTATTCAAGTTTTTATATTGGTTTTTATTTTTTATTTATAAAAAAAAAATTCTGCTTTTTTTTTTCTCAAGACAAATAATCTTTCCTCTTTTAAATTTAATTTGCCACCTTCCCACTTCCATTTCGTTTTTTTTTTAATAGATTTTTAGTTTCATTTTCAAACAAAACTTTCGAAGTCAATTTTTCCTATTTTTTCCTTTTCACAGCCCTAGGTGCAACTCGCAAAGACATGTTTCAGGCGCCTGCACAAGTACGCACCGCTTTCTGAAGGCGCATTATTTTTGTTTTTTTTTTTGGTCCAAAAAAAAAGAAATAAAAAGAAATAGAAGGGTTATTTCGTGTGTAAAAAAATTCGATTTAAAAAAAGTTTTTTTTTTCAAATATATTTATCCAATCTTAAGCCTTCGATCCCGCCTTGATTGTGGCTTCTTCGCATGAGAAGTTTCGAAGCATTGAAATGTTTGAGATCGCAAAGAATTGGTTGAAGATTGTGAAGAATTGGTTGGAGATTGTGGAGAAGTGGTTGGAGATTGTGGAGAAGTGGTTGGAGATTGTGGAGAAGTGGTTGAAGATTGTGGAGAAGTGGTTGAAGATTGTGGAGAAGTGGTTGGAGATTGTGGAGAAGTGGTTGGAGATTGTGGAGAAGTGGTTGAAGATTGTGGAGAAGTGGTTGAAGATTGTGGAGAAGTGGTTGAAGATTGTGGAGAAGTGGTTGGAGATTGTGGAGAAGTGGTTGAAGATTGTGGAGAAGTGGTTGAAGATTGTGGAGAAGTGGTTGAAGATTGTGGAGAAGTGGTTGGAGATTGTGGAGAAGTGGTTGGAGATTGTGGAGAAGTGGTTGGAGATTGTGGAGAAGTGGTTGGAGATTGTGGAGAAGTGGTTGAAGATTGTGGAGAAGTGGTTGAAGATTGTGGAGAAGTGGTTGAAGATTGTGGAGAAGTGGTTGAAGATTGTGGAGAAGTGGTTGAAGATTGTGGAGAAATGGTTGGAGATTGTGGAGAAGTGGTTGGAGATTGTGGAGAAGTGGTTGAAGATTGTGGAGAAGTGGTTGAAGATTGTGGAGAAGTGGTTGGAGATTGTGGAGAAGTGGTTGGAGATTGTGGAGAAGTGGTTGAAGATTGTGGAGAAGTGGTTGGAGATTGTGGAGAAGTGGTTGAAGATTGTGGAGAAGTGGTTGGAGATTGTGGAGAAGTGGTTGAAGATTGTGGAGAAGTGGTTGAAGATTGTGAAGAAGTGGTTGAAGATTGTGGAGAAGTGGTTGAAGATTGTGGAGAAGTGGTTGAAGATTGTGGAGAAGTGGTTGAAGATTGTGGAAAAGTGGTTGGAGATTGTGGAGAAGTGGTTGGAGATTGTGGAGAAGTGGTTGAAGATTGTGGAGAAGGGGTTGAAGATTGTGGAGAAGTGGTTGGAGATTGTGGAGAAGTGGTTGGAGATTGTGGAGAAGTGGTTGAAGATTGTGGAGAAGTGGTTGGAGATTGTGGAGAAGTGGTTGGAGATTGTGGAGAAGTGGTTGAAGATTGTGGAGAAGTGGTTGGAGATTGTGGAGAAGTGGTTGGAGATTGTGGAGAAGTGGTTGGAGATTGTGGAGAAGTGGTTGGAGATTGTGGAGAAGTGGTTGGAGATTGTGGAGAAGTGGTTGGAGATTGTGGAGAAGTGGTTGGAGATTGTGGAGAAGTGGTTGGAGATTGTGGAGGAGTGGTTGAAGATTGTGGAGAAGTGGTTGAAGATTGTGGAGAAGTGGTTGGAGATTGTGAAAAGTATTTGAGAATTTGGAGAGATGAATTATTTGCAAAAGTCAACGTGGAAATGTGGAGTGACTGCAGACATCTAGACTACATGCATCCTCCATCACCGCTCTACAAACAACCACTCATGCATTTTTCCCACTCATTCCTTCACCAATTCATCTTTCCAACCCTCTTCAATAAGTTTATTAACTTTTTTACCCATCAACCCACTCACCCTCTTACCTACAATTCACCCACCAATCCACTCACCAGCCCATCCACCCACTAATCCACTCACCAGCCCATCCATCCACCAACCCGCTTACTAACCCATCCACCTACCAATCCGCACCCAACCCTTCCACCTTTCAATCCAAACCCCAACTCATCACCCACCTTTATTCTCCCTTCTTCGCTCAGAAGGAGGTTGGCTGGTTTAATGTCTCGGTGGATGATCTTGTGGAAGTGTACTGTGTGCCAATGGAGTTGCACCCGTTCACCCATCCGTCAACAAGAGCAATATGGTCTTGATTCCAGCTCCTCATTCATCAGCACAAACAATATAACCCTCTTTCAACCACCCATCCATCAACATAGGACAATATGACTTCATCCAACTCTCATCCATCAACGCAGCAACAACAAACCGCGCAACTTTATCCTCCCATCCATTCATCACCATACGAGCTTTGAAGCGCTTCAAACAGTCCAAGACCCACCGGACTTCATAAAATACCTCTCTATCACAGCCTGCCTCATTCACCCTATGCCATCATTCGCATACAATTCAGCCACTCCACCACCCATACAGTTACTCTTCCACCCATGTGACCAATATAATGTTATCAATAAAAACACACTCATCATTATTGATAACATCATTAGCAGCCGATGCAATCGACTTCCAGTCAATGCAAAAAATGATAAAGATAGTGATATTGTATGGTATGACAGTGTTGATAAGATATCATACGGTATAAACATTTTATCTAATCTAATAAAATGAAAATACCTTCATATCAGATAAAAACATAATTGAGTGGCCTTGAAACTCTACAGGGTTAATGCCATTAAAATAATATTCGTGTTTGTATTGTATTGTATTGTATTGTATAATAATATTCGTGTTTGTATTGTATTGTATTGTATAATAATATTCGTGATTGTATTGTATTGTATTGTATAATAATATTCGTGTTTGTATTGTATTGTATTGTATTGTATTGTATAATAATATTCGTGTTTGTATTGTATTGTATTGTATAATAATATTCGTGTTTGTATTGTATTGTATTGTATAATAATATTCGTGTTTGTATTGTATTGTATTGTATTGTATAATAATATTCGTGTTTGTATTGTATTGTATTGTATAATAATATTCGTGATTGTATTGTATTGTATTGTATAATAATATTCGTGATTGTATTGTATTGTATTGTATAATAATATTCGTGTTTGTATTGTATTGTATTGTATAATAATATTCGTGTTTGTATTGTATTGTATTGTATAATAATATTCGTGTTTGTATTGTATTGTATTGTATAATAATATTCGTGTTTGTATTGTATTGTATTGTATAATAATATTCGTGTTTGTATTGTATTGTATTGTATAATAATATTCGTGTTTGTATTGTATTGTATTGTATAATAATATTCGTGTTTGTATTGTATTGTATTGTATAATAATATTCGTGTTTGTATTTTATTGTATTGTATAATAATCTTCGTGTTTGTATTGTATTGTATTGTATAATAATATTCGTGTTTGTATTGTATTGTATTGTATAATAATATTCGTGTTTGTATTGTATTGTATTGTATTGTATAATAAAATTCGTGTTTGTATTGTATTGTATTGTATAATAATATTCGTGTTTGTATTGTATTGTATTGTATAATAATATTCGTGTTTGTATTGTATTGTATTGTATAATAATATTTGTGTTTGTATTGTATTGCATTGTATAATAATATTCGTGTTTGTATTGTATTGTATTGTATTGTATAAAACATTGAAGTCGACAATTATAATATTCCACAAGAACATCCAATCTTCCATATCCACTGCATGTACTCCTCACGGTATTCAATGGCCAAGACAACATCTCTGAAGTGGTGTCTTGCTTGCGCCTCTGCCAGGGGAGTATCTGTCGGTACCTCCATCACACACCTTGCCGCCGTTCGAGGTGGTTCATCATTAGACTTCATGAGTCCATAGTGAACGAATATAAATTGGTTGATAATTCGTACGCTTCTGAATTTGTTGTATTTAAATTGTGATGGTTGGTTTAAATAATTTTTTATTGAACTAAATACTGATAATTCTGTTCGCATTCCTTTTTTCTTGAATTGCAATGGTTGATGGGAGTTGTGCATTGGTGAATTCATGCATTGGTGAATTCATGCATTGGTGAATTCACGCACCATTGAATTTATACACCAATGAATTCATGCACCAATGAATTCATGCACCAATGAATTCATGCAACAATGAATTCATGCATTAGTGAATTCATGCATTAATGAATTCATGCATTAGTGAATTCATGCATTAGTGAATTCATGCATTAGTGAATTCATGCACCAATGAATTTATGCACCAATGAATTTATGCACCAATGAATTCATGCACCAGTGAATTCATGCATTAGTGACTTCATGCATTAGTAAATTCATGCATTAGTGAATTCATGCATTAGTGACTTCATGCATTAGTAAATTCATGCATTAGTGAATTCATGCATTAGTGACTTCATGCATTAGTGAAGTTATGCAAGAAACTCACCCTTTCTCCACCAGTTCAAACACTGTAGGGGCAAAGAATGACCAATCACACAATCATAATTCGAACATAACCTAATTGCTCCCGAACAATTAACTTGAACTTCTGACCTCTTAACCCAATTAAAACCTGACCTACTGACCCATATAGATGGGATCTTCTTCCGGGTCATCTAGCACCTCCACCAAGCGTACGATGTTGGGATGATCCAACTTTTTGAGTATGGCTATCTCTCTGTACACCTGAGAAAAAAGAAGAGGAGGAGGAGGAAGAAGAAGAAGAAGAAGCCGAAGAGGAAGAAGAGGAAAAGAAGGAGAAGAAATAAAAAGAAAAGGAAAAAGTGAAAAGGAGGACAAAGAAGAAAAAAATAAAGAGGAAAAAAAGGAAAAAAAATAGGAAGAGAAGAAGAAGAAGGAAAAAAAGGAGGAGAAAGAGAAGGAAGAGGAAGAGGACAATGAATAGAAGGAAGAGGAGGAAAAAGAGAAAAAATAGAGAAGCATTTTAATGTATGAAAAACTTTGAGAAAAATAAAAGAGAGAAAATGGACGAGCAAATGAAAAAAAAACGACAGATGTAGAATGGAAAACTGAAAATAAAATCGATAAAGAAGTGGGAGAAAGAAGTTATGTGACGTGGAAGAACTGGAGAGAACAGACGAGAAAGAAAGAAAAAGAAAGAGAAAGAGAGAGGTTAGGTGATCCAGTGTATAGAGGGACAAATAGGTATAGGGATGAATGGATGAATGAATGGATGAATTGATGGATGGGTGGATAGATGGAAGGGTGAATGATGAATTGATGGATGAGTGGATGGATGGGTGGATGGATGGATGGGTAGATGGATGGGTGGATAGGTGGATGGATGAGTGGATGATTGGGTGGATAAATGTGTAGATAGATGTGTGGATGAATGAATGGATGGATAGGTGGATGGATGAATGGATAGATGGATAGATGAATGAATGGATAGGTAGATGGATGAGGAGATAGATGGATGAGTGTATAGATGGATGGATGATAGGTAGATGGATGGATGGATAGGTGGCTGGATGAGTGGATAGATGGATGGATGGATGGATAGGTAGATGGATGAGTGGATAGATGGATGGATGGATGGATAGGTAGATGGATGAGTGGATAGATGGATGGATGGATAAGTGGATGGAAGATTTTTTTATCTCATTTTAAACGTCCAAAGTGCACAACTTAGTGGCGTTGTGAAGCGCTTCAAGATTTAATTGAAACGTGCCTCCCTGGAATGAGATGTGAACCCATGAATTAGTGCAGTGGATTTGGTCTGCATGGTGTGGAAAGGTGGTTTGAGGGTGATGAGGAACCTGGTCGAGAGGACTCGCTTGCAGGAGTTGTCTGTTCCTGGTGCTACCATTAATACTGCCCTTGTGAACACATGTGTTGGGGTTGCTGCTGTTGATGACGTTGCTGTTGATGACGTTGCTGTTGATGACGTTAGCGTTGGTGATGTTGTTGATGTTGTTGTTGTAGTTGACGTTGTTGTTGTGGTTGATGTTGTTTTTTTTGACGTTGCTGGTGTTGACGTTGCTGGTGTTGACATTGTTGTTGTTATTGTTATTTTTGTTTTTTTGGTGTTTTTTAGAGTTCTTTTCAATGTCGCTTTTATGTTCGTTCTCATTGGCGATAACGATTTTATTGGGAGAATCCACATTAAAATGATCACTGGCAAGGCTCTCCACACCACCCTCCCTCATACCACCACCATCTTCCTCATTTTTTATAAAATTAATTTCGTTGTTAATAAGATTATTAATATTAGTACTGTTGTTGTTATTATTGTTATTATTATTTATATTATTATTATTGTTGTTGTTGTTATTATTATTGTTGTTATTATTTTTACTTTTATTATCAATATTGTTGTTATTAGTATTGTTAATCATGTTATTATTATTATTATTACTATTATTATTTATATTATTATTATTAAAATTTTTATTATTATTATTATTATTATTGTTATTATTATTATTACTATTGTTATTATCTTTATGGTTGATTAATTTCGAATCGAATTGTTTACGATGTGCTGAAAAAAAGAAATTTCCTGTTCGGAATGGAAAAAAATCTTTTTTGAAAAAAATAAAATGGATTTTAAATTTAAATGCTGATAATGGTTGGACTAATTCCAATGAAACGCAAATGGAAATATTATTAAATGTAAAGTAAATGAACCCAGTAATGTACTACTAATAATAATAATGATAATAATAAAAATAAAAACATAAATACAAATAATAATAAAAAAAATATTTAAAAAAAATTAAAAAAAATAAAATAATAATAATAATAATAACAATAATAATAACAATAATAATAACAATAATAAAATTAATAATAACAATAATAATAATAATAATAATAATAATAATAATAATAATAATAATAATAATAATAATAATAATAATAATAATAATAATAATAATAAGAAAAATAATAAGAATATTAATAATAATAATAACAATAATAATAATAATAATAATAATAATAATAATAATAATAATAATAATAAAAAGAAAAATAATAATAATAATAATAATAATAATAATAATAATAATAATAATAATAATAATAATAATAATAATAATAATAATAATAATAATAATAATAATAATAATAATAATAATAATAATAATAATAATAATAATAATAATAATAATGAAGATAATAACAAAAATAGTAATGAGAGAATAATCGTAATAATAGTGATAAAAATAATGAAAGTAATAAAAATAATAAAAGTAAGAAAAAGAATAAAAATAATATTGAAAATAATATTGAAAATAAAAAGAGATGTTGATTGCGAAAGCTATGTCTCGGGTGTTAAGACCTCTTCACAAGTCTCAATTCGTCGTCACGTGATCAGTGTGTCCTCAATCGCCCGTTGCCCGCGCCACGACAACCAATTACATACGCAATTTGTCACCCCTCTACCTTCGGACACGCACGCACACACACGCACACGCACACAAAAAACATATATATATATATATATATATATATATATATATATATATATATATATATATATATATATATATATATATATATATATATATATATATATATATATATATATATATATATATATATATATATATATATATATATATATATATATATATATATATATATATATATATATATATATATATATATATATATATATATATATATATATATATATATATATTTATATATATATATATATATATATATACAAACATACATAAACACACACATTCACACACACGCACATAGCCACGAAGAAACAAATCGCCCTAGCATACGTCATGAGGGCTAACTTGAAGAGGCATGCATAGAAACATACCATTGTACATTCACCAGCACTAGCTAATCTAATCAAGGCCCCAACAGCTGTTAGGCCATACTAATCCTTCCAATTTCATTTCAATCTACAACCATCACTCCACTTTCACCACTACATCCATCCAAAAACCATCATCACTTAATCCACTATCCCAATCTCAAACCTTTCACCCATACTCTCAACCACTTCCCACCACCACGGCAACTCTATCGCCACCGCCACCACCACCACCACTCCACATTACCACCACCACTCTACACCACCCCTGTACACCACCACCCCTCCACTCCGCACCACACCACCACTCCACACCACCAACCTCAATTATCTCATGCCGCAATGATCACAGAGCACACATTTAATATTTGTATAGCACGCAATTTTTTATTTGGATGTTGTCTCATATAATGGCTTTGGTCGCCTGCGGGTGGCAATAACACGTCGCCATGACGACCAATGAATGGCAAATGAGAACACGCTTGGTGGAGAAGTGGATTGGTGATGAATAATGGATAGGAATTGAAGGAGGAGGCGAGTGAAAGGAGAGAAGTAGAAAAGGAGGAAAGAAGAAAAAAAAGTTAAGAACGAGAGAGTGAAAAAAAGAGAAAAAAAAGAAAAAAAAGAAAAGTGGTTCGTCTTTGGTTTGGTGGTGAATAATTGATGGGAGTCGAAGGGAAGTTGGTGGGAATGAAAAAAAAAAGAAAAAAAAAGATTTTTTATTCGTGGCTTTCAGCAGGAAAACCTGAGCTGGAAGCAGCAGGAGGTCTCGAGGCAGTGTCTGATGGGTGCGGAACGAAGTGCCTTAAACTGCGTCATCCTTCTCCTTCTCATCTTTTCCATTTTTAATCTTTCCTTTTTTATCTTCATCTTCTTCATTTTCATTCTCCTTATCATTTTTCTCTTTATCCCTTTTCTCCTTATCCTTATTCTCTTTATCCCTTTTCTCCTTATCGTTTTTCTCTTTATCCCTTTTCTCCTTATCATTTTTCTCTTTATCCCTTTTCTCCTTATCATTTTTCTCTTTATCCCCTTTCTCCTTTTTTTTCTCTTTTAGTTTTTTTACCACCACTGTTTCACTTTCCATTATCAACTATATCATCAGTTCCCTCATTTTATTTATCACCACCATCAGCGCCACCACCATCATCTTCGTCTTCTTCATCAGCATCACGAAAGAATCAGCAGAGTGCACTGAAGGTTTGCATAAGTGATCAAGCATTTGAACCTCCTTCTTCGGTCGCCTCCATTAATTAAACTATCCATCCATCCATCCACCTTCACTCATCCAGTTTTCCATCCTTCCACCCATCCATCCATCCATCCACCTTCACTCATCCAGTTTCTCATCCATCCATCCACCTTCACTCATCTAGTTTCTCATCCTTCCACCCATCCATCCATCCATCCACCTTCACTCATCCAGTTTCTCATCCTTCCATCCACCTTCACTCATCCAGTTTCTCATCCTTCCATCCACCTTCACTCATCCAGTTTCTCATCCTTCCACCCATCCATCCATCCATCCACCTTCACTCATCCAGTTTCTCATCCTTCCATCCACCTTCACTCATCCAGTTTCTCATCCTTCCACCCATTCATCCATCCACTCCTTCATTCATCCCACCCTCACTCATTCATTCTGCCATTAACCGTCTCGATCAAAAACGCAGTCAGTCGTTCTTGCATTCATTCATTCCTTCATTTGCTCATTTCTCCAGTTCCTCATTCACTCATTCTCTCACTCGTCATTCCATCAGACCATTCACCTTTTGTGCCTGCGTTATATTGGACCGATATCAAATCAACCATTCGTATTTTTCTATTTCGGTTCACATTTGACGAAGAAGGAAATATTTAATTAAAAAACCTCAACTTCCATTGAATCTTCGTCGATCTCTGTAGCTCCCATGCTCTCCTACCATCCTTCCCCACACATCATGATTGATTCAGAAAATCCTAGATCAAGGTTGAAAGATCCAGATTGATGTGGAAGGTTCCAGATTGATGTGGAAGGTTCCAGATTGATGTGGAAGGTTCCAGCTCGATGTGGAAGGTTCCAGCTTGATGTGGAAGGTTCCAGCTTGATGTGGAAGGTTCCAGCTTGATGTGGAAGGTTCCAGATTGAGGTGGAAGGTTCCAGCTTGATGTGGAAGGTTCCAGATTGACGTGGAAGGTTCCAGCTTGATGTGGAAGGTTCCAGCTTGATGTGGAAGGCTCCAGCTTGATGTGGAAGGTTCCAGATTGATGTGTAAGGTTCCAGCTTGATGTGGAAGGTTCTAGATTGACGTGGAAGGTTCCAGCTTGATGTGGAAGGTTCCAACTTGATGTGGAAGGTTCCAGCTCGACGTGGAAGGTTCCAGCTTGATGTGGAAGGTTCCAGATTGATGTGGAAGGTTCCAGCTTGATGTGGAAGGTTCCAGCTTAATGTGGAAAGTTCCAGATTAATGTGGAAGGTTCCAGCTCGACGTGGAAGGTTCCAGCTTAATGTGGAAGGTTCCAGATTGATGTGGAAGGTTCCAGATTGACGTGGAAAGTTCCAGCTTGACGTGGAAGGTTCCAGCTTGATGTGGAAGGTTCCAGATTGATGTGGAAGATTCCAGCTTGATGTGGAAGGTTCCAGATCGATGTGGAAGGTTCCAGATCGATGTGGAAGGTTCCAGATCGATGTGGAAGGTTCCAGATTGATGTGGAAGGTTCCAGCTTAATGTGGAAGGTTCCAGATTGATGTGAAAGGTTCCATATTGATGCGGAACTGCTAGATTAATATAGAAGGCCCTAGATTAAGGTCTAAGTTTGTGGATGGTGGAGAAAATTGAAGATCAGCTTAGAATGTTCTGGCTTCGTCCAAGAGGTTTCAGATTTATTTCGGACTTGGCTAATTATGGGAGAATTGTATAGAATGGTGGAAATAAGTTTGGTGGTCTTGGTGGGGAGATTTTATGGTGGTGGGAGGGTTTGATAGTGGTGGGGGTAGGAAGGTTTGATGGGGGTGGGGATAGGAAGGTTTGATGGGGGTGGGGGTAGGAAGGTTTGATGGTGGTGGGTGTGGGGAAGCTTGGTAGAGATGGTGGGAGGTGAGAAAGGTCATAATAAGCGGAGTTGAGTCTTAGCATATTCATGCTTCAAATAACCGCCCACCAGCCTAAGATGGTGTTGTGGTCTTAAAGAGAATGGAAGGATGAAAAGATGGAAGGATGGGAGAATGAAAGAATGAAAAATGGAAGGAATGGAAGGGGTGGAGAAGTCCACAAGGAGCAATGAAACAAATTGAAGTAAAAAAAATAAATTGAAAGTGTGGAGAATTTGGAATTGTTGTGAAGAGGAAGAAGAAGAAGAAGTAAAAGAGAAAGAATAAAAAATTGAAAAAAAAATAAAAAAAGATAAAGAATAAAAAAAAAAGAAAAATAAATAAAAAATTAAAAAAATGTAAAAGAAAAAGAAGAAGATGGAGTAGAAGATAATAATTTTAGTTGGAGACATCAATGTTCTGCTCTTGAAATCATTAACAAAGAAACATAAATTTTATCTGCCTGATATCCGATGCCTACAGCACTCCAAGCAGGCTCATGTTGCAAGCGGACAACTGAAATATTTCAAGTGATGCAATGAAGCTTTTGAAAATTTTTCACCGAAATTTCATTTCAGCGCTGTATCAAGCGCAGAATCATCAACGAAAGCATCTTTTTGATGGTTGCATTGGCCGTATGATGACCAGGAAGAAGTGAAGCGTGCTGTGAGGGGTGGGTGGTCCCTAATGGAGTCTTCCTGCGTTGAAAAAAAAACCGAGAAGAAAAAGAAAGAAAAAGAGGAAAAAAAAAGAAGAAAAAAAGGAAGAGGAAAAAAAGAGGAAAAAAGAGAAGAAGGAAGAAGGAGAGGAAGAGGAGGAAGAAGAATAGAAGAAAATTAAAAAGGATAAAGAGAAGGGGGAGGAAGAGGAAGAGAAAAAAGAAAAAGAAAAAGAAAAGATGGAAAAAAGAGCGAGAAAGAAAAAAAGGAAAAAAAAGAAAAAGAAGAGGAAGAAGAGGAAGAAGAGGAAGAGGAAGTTGAACTGTGATATCAAACACCTGTTTTCTTTGAACATCATTGAGACACTTTCAGTGAAACCTTCCACTTGAGCTTCAAACAAGAATTTCACACTGGAAATTTCTTAGTGAGACTTCCCACTGCAATTTCTGTCTGAGAGTTTCTATGGAGCTTTGTGGGACATTCAACACAGCAGCGTTGGCTATATAATGGCTCAGAGCAGATATAAAAACATTCTTAATTTCGCGCTGTTTTGATTACCTTTTTACAACTAAAACTTCGCCACAACCCTCAAGTCCTTTCGAATTATGCCTATTTTCGTCTTTCACTTTTTTTATTTTTTCCTATTTTTTCCACTTTTCAACACAACCCCCTCATGATAAACCCAACTGAAAAAATTTTAAACAGCTCCTCAAACAACTTCCCAAAAAACCTCCAAAAAACCTCCAAAAAACCTCCAAAAAACCTCCAAAAAACCTCCAAAAAACCTCCAAAAAACCTCCAAAAAACCTCCAAAAAACCTCCAAAAAACCTCCAAAAAACCTCCAAAAAACCTTCTAAAAACCCCAAAAAACACAAAAAAAACCCCAAAAACCACCAAAAACCACCAAAAACCACCAAAAAAAAAACCCAAAAAACCCAAAAACAAACCCCCAAAAAACCTTCAAACAAACCCCCAAAAAACCCTTCAAAACAACCCCCACCCCAAAACAATCTCATCCTCCCAAACAACCCCCATCAATCACTCACTGTAAAAGCCTGCCTTCCTTCGGAGCTTCCTCTTCGACAATATCTTCATGGCCTGCATCGCATCGCTCTTAACCATTAATTAACAAACATACTTGGACTTTCAAGTTATTAGTTAATTGATAAGTTAATTAAAAATTAATTAAAAAAATTAATTAAGAAATTAATTGAATATTAATTATATAATTAAAGAAAAAAATTAAAAAGATAATTAACTATAGAATTAGGTAATTAATGATCGAAAATTCGTTTGAAAATTCAAATGATGAATGAATGGGAGAGAACTAACATAGTGAGTGTCATCCTCTTGGTTGTAGGCCAGCTTCACTACTCCGTATGAGCCCTGGGAGGGTTGGTTGGTTGGTAGTGGTTGCATGATGGGTGGGTGGTTGATGGGGGGTTGTATAGGCGCATGGTGAAAGCTTGGCAAGTGGTTGGTGGGTGCTTGATGAGTGGTTGGTGGATGTGTTAATATATGAGAGTGGATGGCTGGTTTGTGAGAAGATTGTGTGGAAGATGAGTTTGGTAGCGAACTGAAGGCTTGGTTATTTGAATTGGCTAGTTGTGAGAGTGGCGGATAGTCTTTCATATATATAATTGATTGAAAAACTGATTGGTTAACAGCTGGTTGGTTGATGAATGGTTGGTTGATGAATGGTTGGTTGATGAATGGTTGGTTGATAAATGGTTGGTTGATGAAACACCAACAACCTTCCCAATCTCGTCCTTCAGCTCATACTGATTCAGTTGCGTCCAGCCTCCATTCTTTTCCACCAGAGACATCTTGCGTGTCTCCCTGGTTGGCAGTCTGTTGACTGTTGCTTGTCTGCGTAAGTGTCTGTGCGCCGATGTGGGTGACCTTGACACAGACATTGATTTTGTGAGAATTGCTGAAGAGGAGAATAAAGAGGAGGAAGATGAGGAGAAGGAAGAGGAGGAGGAGGAGGAGGAGGAAGAAGAGGAGGAGGAGGAAGAAGAGGAAGAGAAAGAAGAGGAGCAAAAAGAGGAGGAAGAAAAAGAAGATGAAGTAGACGATGGGGATGATGATGATGACGACGATAGTGATGCCAAAATAGAAGGAAGGAAAGGCGAGAACAAGGATGATGATGATGAATGTTGAAATTGAGATCTAGTTGTTGAAAAAAGATCTGCAGATGTTGTTGCTGGAAGCGATGTTGTTGTTGTTGTTTGTGTTGTTGGAAGTGACGTTGTTGTTTGTGTTGTTGTTGTTGGAAATGATCTTGTTGTAGATGCCATTATTGTAGAGGGGTTTGCAGTTTTTGTTATCGTAGAGGTAGTTAATGTAGTTGTTGTCGTCGAACCTGTTGTGGAGGTTGTTGTTAATGAAGTCGTTGCTTTTATTGTCGGAGTTGTGGTTTGTGATGTTTTTGTTTTGTTAGAAGTTGTAGAACAGTTTGTTGTGGAGGTAGTTGGTGACACGAGCATGGTGGAGGGATGCAGGCTGTCGTAAGTGTTGTTAGCGTATCCGTCATTTTTGGTGTTGTATTTGAAAGAAAAACTATTGTTGTTGTTGGAAACTTTACCGTTGTTGTTGTTGTTGATGTTGCTGCTGCTTTTGTTGTTTTCCGCACCACCACCAACACCACCACCATCAAGTGGTGAAGTTTCGTTGTGAAGGGGGTCGAGGTAGCCTCTGATGAGTGAGGTAAGGTTGAGAGGAGATGCAAGAGAGCACCTCTTGAGATTCTTGTGTAGGAGCTGCTGTAGGTAACACTTGGGAGAAAATGAAAAGTGGAAAGTGGAAAGGTTGGGTAGTGGGAAGCTTGAGGTTGTCGTTGCTGGTGGTGATGGTGTTGTCGATGTTGTTGTTGGTGTTTTTAAAATTGGTTTTGTTGATTTTGTTGGTGATGGTGTTGATGTTGCTGTTTTTGTGTTTCTTTTTGGTGGTGGCTTTTTCAATAGCGGTGGTGGTGGTTTTAGAGGTGCTTTTACTGGTTTCAATATTGTTTTCGTTGTTGATGGCGTTGTTGTTGTCGATAGTGTTGTTGTTGCTGTTGTTGTTGTTGGTGGTGGTGGTAGTAGTGGTTTCATGTCCATTGGCGGTTTTGTTGTTGATGGTTCCGATGGCGATGGTGGCGGTGTTCTTATTAATGAGGCTGGCAGCATTGATGTAGTTAAGATTGATGACGCTGCTGTATTGTGCATGTCTGGGAACGTTAGTGTTGTTGTTGTTGCTGTTGCTGTTGCTGTTGTTGTTGTTGTTGTTTTTGTTGTTGTAGTTGTTGCTGCGTGTAATGCGGGCATTGTTGTTGAAGGGACAAATGAAGAAGATTGAATTCGGCTCTGTGATTTATGTTTTGTTGTCATTGTTGTTGTAAGCGTTGGCATTTTCATGTTGCTGTTGTTGATTGTGTTGTTGTTACCATTAAAAAACGGTCGTTATTTTTTGTTTTTTTGTTTGTTGTTGTTTTTTGCTTTATTGTTGCTGTTTCAGTTGCTGCTGTTGTTGTCATTAGGGGAGTGGTGAAGGTAGGAGGCGTGAGTATGAGCCGAATTATTTTTTTAAGAATCAATGTAGGTGGGAAACTCTGTGGTTCCTCATTTGGAAGGTTTGCTTGATGAATACATCCACCGGAAGATATTATTTCCTAAAAAGTTATTTAAAAAGTTTTTTTAGACATTTAATGGGGGTAGGTGCGTTTGTGAATATTGAGAAAAAAAAACTGAAATTAAAATCAATGAAAAATAAGTTTTTTTAATAATTTTATTAATTTTTTCCATAAAAAAAGATTGATTAGATTTGTTTTCACACGCTGTAACAAGGAGCAGAGAGGACTATAGGTGAAGAAAAGGGTTTTTTGTGGCGTGAAACAAAGGTAAATTTTGGTAGAAAAACTTGAAACAAAATTGAATTGAAAAATTAATAACAAAAAAAATTTTTGAGATTAAAAAAAGTTTTTTAAAATTTCAAAAAAAACTGAAGTTTTGACCGAAATAGGACCATAAAGAATAGAGGGGTTTGTTTTTGTTATCTATTATGGAACACTCGCCTCTTTCTGGACATTTCTATCTTATAAAACTTGATTTTTCAAAATTCTCAAAAGAATTTTTTTTTAAATTTTCTAAAAAAAAGTTTTCAAAAATACCGAAAAAATTTAGTTATTTATTTTTCAAAATTTATTTCGAGTTTTGAAAAAAAAAATCTATCTCAAGAATTTTTACAATGTTTAATTTTTAATTTAAAAAAAAAAATTTTTAAACCAAAAAATTTCAAAGAATATTTTTTTAAATTTTATAAATAATTTTTTAAATTTTCCAAGAAAACTGAATCAAAATTAAATGAGTTAACGGCAAAGCAATTCGACCCACGACACTCAAAAGACTTCAATTTTTTTTTTTTTTAAATATAGAAAAATTGTTTTCACAGAAAGGTGTTCTCGAAGGATGAAGTTGCTTGAAGGTTCACAAAGAATTTTGCGTAAGGTTTTTTCTTTAAATTATTTCAGGTAAATTAATTTTTTATACCTTTTTTATTCATTTTTTTTTATTTTTATGGAGTTTTTCATTCATTTTCTTTTATTTTTTTCATTAATTTTTAATTTTTTTTTTCCTCGTATTTTTCTTTTTCTTCATCTTCTTAAAAACCAACATTTTTATTGACCCGTAAATTCTACACAACATCGTCTTCAACTTCCGCAGGATGATGAACTGCAAAAAAAGCAAAAAGTATAAAAACTTGAGAAGCCCCGAAAGTTTTTTCTTACCATTCACAGAAATTTTCTTTTACACGTCCAAAATAACCTTACACAGAGGCAGCGGGTCTTCAAAATAGCGCTTAATTAGATTCAGAATATTTCAAAAGACTCGCATGCACTTTTTTTCCTTTTTGGCAGCTGCATTCAGTGGCAGAATAATTTTATATGCAGAAGTCTCTTTGAGAGCATCTCTACAGCAAACCTCCACATTGTCTTTGTGACTGTGTCGCAAGCTATGTGTTCGTTCACTCCATCACTACTATAAAGCTGCTTGTAAGTTCAAAAATTAGGTCGTATTTTTTCGACTCTTTATAAGGATTTTTATGTTTGAGTACTTTCTGGTTCCACCCTTCTTCTCTGACCGTCTTTTTATATCTCTATTGTTACATACGCATCAGTCCTCAAACCTCCCTCACAACTTTCCTCACAACCTCCCTCACAACCTCTTTCACAACTTCCCTCACAACCTCTTTCACAACCTCCCTCACAACCTCCCTCACAAACTCCCTCACAACCTCCCTCACAACCTCCCTCACAACCTCTCTCACAACCTCCCTCACAACCTCCCTCACAACCTCCCTCACAACCTCCCTCACACCTTCCCTCACAACCTCCCTCACAACCTCTCTCACAACCTCCCTCACAACCTCCCTCACAACCTCCCTCACAACCTCCCTCACAACCTCCCTCACAACCTCCCTCACAACCTCCCTCACAACCTTCCTCACAACCTCCCTCACAACCTCCCTCACAACCTCCCTCACAACCTCTCTCACAACCTCCCTCACAACCTCCCTCACAACCTCCCTCACAACCTCCCTCACAACCTCCCTCACAACCTCCCTCACAACCTCCCTCACAACCTCTTTCACAACCTCCCTCACAACCTCCCTCACAACCTCCCTCACAACCTCCCTCACAACCTCCCTCACAACCTCCCTCACAACCTCCCTCACAACCTCCCTCACAACCTCCCTCACAACCTCCCTCACAACCTCTCTCACAACCTCCCTCACAACCTCCCTCACAACCTCCCTCACAACCTCCCTCACAACCTCCCTCACAACCTCCCTCACAACCTTCCTCACAACCTTCCTCACAACCTCCCTCACAACCTCCCTCACAACCTCCCTCACAACCTCCCTCACAAGCTCTCTCACAACCTCCCTCACAACCTCCCTCACAACCTCCCTCACAACTTCCCTCACAAGCTCTCTTTCAACTTTCACAACTCACTTTTCTAAGCCCACTACTACACCATCTCTATATCCACACCAACACTCACACCCACCTCCACACCCACACCCACATCCACAAATAAAAAAATACCCACACCCAAAAATAAAAAAAACATTTACACCCACATACACATCCACACTCACTTTCACACCCACCCCCACACCCACATCCACATATACCTCCACCCCCACACTCACACCCACATCCACATCCACACCTACCTCCACACCCACATACACACCCACATCCACATCCACATACACATCCACATACACATCCACATACACACCCACCCCCACACTCACACCCACATCCACATCCACACCTACCTCCACACCCACATCCACACCCACCCCCACACCCACACCCACACCCACATCCACATACACATACACACCCACACCCACACCCACACCCACACCCACATCCACATACACATACACACCCACACCCACATCCACATACACACCCACATCCACACCCACATCCACATACACATACACACCCACACCCACACCCACACCCACACCCACATCCACATACACATACACACCCACACCCACATCCACATACACACCCACATCCACATACACACCCACACCCACACCCACATACACACCCACACCCACACCCACACCCACATCCACATCCACATACACATCCACATCCATACCCACACCTATAAATACAAAAACCTTCACACCTTCACACCCACATCAACCTTCAGACCAATCTGCACTTTTAATCCTCATTAGGCACCACTCCATACAATCTACAAAAATGACTTTTTTTACTCATTCTTCCACCGAGCATACAATAAACTCGCGCGATTTATGAAATCTATTCTTTTTTTTGCTTTGATAAAAAGAACCGTTTGAAAGATTTTTTGAAAGATCACAAAATGGAAAGAGATTTTTCGGTCGAAACCGAAAAATAGAAAAGATTTTTGTTGAAAAAAAAAAACAGAAAAAAGAAAAAAGAAGTGAAACGTAAAAAATAATAAAAAATCGAAACGTGGGTGTTTTCGTGAAACGGCATTTTTTGAAAAAACTCGATCACAAAAAATGTGTTGTAAATGTCGGAATGTTGGTGGAAAGGTGGTGTGAGGCGTGTGTCTTGGAGGGCTTACTTGCTGTGTTTTCTATAAGTGGGGTGTTGGAAGTGGAAAAAGATGAAGAAAGGGAAAATGAAAGAGAAAAAAAGAGAAACAAAAAGATGAAGAAGGAGGTGTGGTATTGGAAAAGAGAAATTGTAGAGAGAGAGAAGAAGGTTGAGAAATTTGGTCCAACGAGTTTGTTACTTTTTTTATACACATCTTGGTCATCAAAATTCCACAACCACCACCATCACTATCACCACTGCTATCACCACCACCAGCACCACTGCTATCACCACCACCAGCACCACTGCTATCACCACCACCAGCACCACTGCTATCACCACCACCAGCACACTGCTATCACCACCACCAGCACTTCTGCTGGCACCACCACCCCCACCATCCACTTTTCGACGTCAGCTGTGGTAAGCATTGGAAAATCAGATAAGCCTCGTCAGCGTATTGAGTTTCAGCGCCACACCGCCACGCTCCTAATTGAATATTCCGCCTTTCCAATACAAAAGAACTTTCTATGGAACATTCCATGGAACACTTTCCGCAACTTAGCATAGAATCTTCTATGCAACCTTCTAAAAAGCTTTCTGAAGTAACTTCATGCAAGTTGCCATAGAACATTCTATAAAGTCTTTCCAGAACATTCCACAGAACCATCCAGCCTTCCCCAGCCAACAAGCACCACCATGTAGAGAGAGGCAGACCAGAAGACACCCCGGTGTCTTGCTTGCCTTTAAGGCCTCATGAGTGTGGAAGGGTTGAGTGATGTGTGTGTGTGTGTGTGTGTGTGTGTGTGTGTGTGTGTGTGTGTGTGTTTGTGTGTGTGTGTGTGTGTGTATGTGTGTGTGTGTGTGTGTGTGTGTGTGTGTGTGTGTGTGTGTATGTGTGTGTGTGTATGTTTGTGCGTGTGCTTTTGTGTGTGTGTGGTTGTGTGTGTGTGGTTGTGTGTGTGTGTGTGTGTGTGTGTGTGTGTGTGTGTGTGTGTGTGTGTGTGTGTGTGTGTATGTGTGTGTGTGTATGTTTGTGCGTGTTTTTTTGTGTGTGTGTGGTTGTGTGTTTGTGCAAATGCGGGTACTTATATGTGTAATTTTGTGTACTTCCTGTGTACCTTTGTGTGATTAAACGGGATGTATGCGTTCTTGAATTCGACCGTATGTGTGAAATTATGTTAGGTTTCACGTTCAAAATGAATCGGTTTTGTGTGAGCAAACGTATGTGATGTTTGAGTGCGCACATGCGGTGATGAAAATGGATTGGAACCGTTTTATTTATGGTACGCTAGAGCTTGCTTCATTAATTGTTTTGCTGACTGGTTTTTTTTCGAAAGAATTTCAATTTTTGAAAAATGAAGTATAAAAAGAAAATTTACGAAATATCGTAGACAGTCGAGAACATTCGTTTGAATCTGGTACGAAAATGTCCCAGCGATTGTTGGGGTCATCTTGATAACACTGACTGTCAATTCAGACAGCTACCATAAAGGCTAACTACACACAACACATACTCACATGTAATCACATCCTGCCACATCCTACCACATCCTACCACATCCTACCACATCCTACCACATCCTACCACATCCCACCACATCCTACCACATCCTAACACATTCTACCACATCCTACCACATCCTACCACATCCTACCACATCCTACCACATCCTACCACATCCTACCACATCCTACCACATCCTACCACATCCTACCACCTCCTACCACATCCTACCACATCCTACCACATCCTACCACATCCTACCACATCCTACCACATCCTACCACATTCTACCACATCCTACCACATCCTACCACATCCCACCACATCCTACCACATCCTACCACATTCTACCACATCCTACCACATCCTACCACATCCTACCACATCCTACCACATCCTACCACATCCTACCACATCCTACCACATCCTACCACATCCCACCACATCCTACCACATCCCACCACATCCTACCACATCCTACCACATCCTACCACATCCTACCACATCCTACCACATCCTACCACGTGCAACTTCTGGGCGGAATATACTACCAACAAATCCACGTTAAACTGCAGACAAAAACACAAAAAGTCACACCAGCTACACAAAGAAACACACACCCACAAAAACAAACACGCAATCGCATGAAAAATTTATAAACACACACATCTAACCACACAAGAACACACACATCCAACCACACTAGAACACACACATCCAACCACACAAGAACACACACATCTAACCACACAAGAACACACACATCCAACCACACAAGAACACACACATCCAACCACACTAGAACACACACATCCAACCACAAAAAAACACACACATCCAACCACACAAAAACACACATATCCAGCCACACAAGAACACACACACATCCAACCACGCAAGAACACACACATCCAACCACACAAAAACACACACACATCCAACCACGCAAAAACACACACATCCAACCACACAAGAACACACACATCCAACCATACAAAAACACACACACATACAACCGCACAAAAACACACACATCCAACCACACAGAAACACACACATCCAGCCACACAAGAACACACACACATCTGACCACACAAAAACACACACATCCAACCACACAAAAACACACACATCCAGGCACACAAAAACACAAACACATACAACCACACAAAAACACACACATCCAACCACACAAACATTAAAGGGTACTCACACAGACATGAAAATTGACCCATGTGATGGCAGTTTTGAGGCAGGAGGAAGTGTACGAAGACAACCATGTTCTCAAAAAATGGATGCCTTTGTTCATCAAACAAATAAATCTGACTTAAATAAATAAATGAATCCAATATATACTTTCAATAAAAACTAACATTAAATAAATATTATTTTTGGCAGAACAATATTTCTTTAAAATTCTTGCAATGTTTTATTTTGAAACTTAATTTCTTCTCAAAATTTTTTTGTCTCATTCAATCCTGTCGCGTATTCACGGCCTTGATACATTAATGAGATCCTTCTACACAGCTGCCTTCATTCCCTGCCTACTTTCAATGACTCTTTGGAAGTTCATAGTTTTGGCGTTTTTTTTGGCATTTTTAACTTTTTGAGTGACTATTTTGTTTTTTTTAATTTTTTTTTCCACCTCGAACACATTCTCTTTTCCTATTGAATACCTACTTCAGCTGTCCTGTCATTTCATTTCACGGCGCTTTCGTGTGTTCATTTGGAAACTTTCATCCGCCCCCAATTATCACTTGACTTATCACTTGAATTATCATTTTCGACATGAATTTCCACACGATCTGCTCTGCTTTGCCATGCTTGCTTGTGTCAATATTAAAAACTTCACAAAACTACTTTTAAAGAAAAACATCACTTTGACCATGTTACCTCGACCTTTTTTTTTTAATTTTTTAAATTTTTAGTTTAGTTTAACCTTTCGTTTCTTTTTTTTTCATTCATCTTCTCTTTCTCTTTTTCTTTATCACCCAATTAGCCTTGTGCTTTCACACAGCAACTCACAAACCTCTATCTTCTTCAGCATCCTCCCTTCTTTACTGTCCTTCTCTGTCTATTCTCCCACAACCGCAGCGGCCTCTGCATTGCAACATTTTTGCATTGTAGCTTACACTCTCGCACCCCTGCCACCCAACTACCTCCAGTGTTGAAGCACCGTTTCACTGAATTTTTGACACAAACGATGAAGATAATTTTTTTATATTTGAAACTTCTTTCCAAAAACCTTTGAAAATATATCTTGTAACATTTCAAAATTATTTTTAAAACAACTTCAGAAACAGCCCTGAAAACTCGTCGCCGCTCAACAGCATGGAGACCTGGGAAGCAGGAGGAAAAATTGCTGTGATTGAAAATGACTCTGATTGATGG
>OX387255.1:5347603-5365103 GCA_947562095.1 Branchellion lobata | reverse complement strand
CCTTCTACTCCACCATTATTGTTGGCTGTCACTATGACAACGAGTTCACAGTGGTTGCTCACGGGGTAGTGGGTGCAGCTGGTGAAGATTTTTTAACGGCTGGTTATTGGAAGAGTGGATGGAGAGAGAAGTTGATAGAAAAAAATGACAAAATGAAAAATTGAAAAATTAAAAGTAAAATAAAAAATGAGTAGAAGGATTGAAAGAATAGGTGAGTGAAGGGATGGAAGTGAGGGAAGAAAGGATGGCTGGAGGGAAGGATAGAGGCGAGGAAAATAAAAGAGAGATGGATGGATGGATGGATAGGAAGGGGGGGAGAGACGGAGGCAGGGACAAGGTTGTAGTTGTAGAGGCGTGATTGAGTGTGTGAATCTGTCTTCTCAATGAGATTTCCTTGTTTCCAGTGCTTTTGTCGATGACGATGTAAACGTTGTTATTGTTGTTGTTGATGACGATGTGAATGTTGTTATTTTTGTTGTTGTTGATGATGATGTGAATGTTGTTGTTGATGACGATGTGAATGTTGTTGTTGATGACGATGTGAATGTTGTTGTTGATGACGATGTGAATGTTGTTGTTGTTGTTGTTGATGACGATGTGAATGTTGTTGTTGATGACGATGTGAATGTTGTTGTTGTTGTTGATGATGATGTGAATGTTGTTGTTGATGACGATGTGAATGTTGTTGTTGATGATGATGTGAATGTTGTTGTTGATGATGATGTGAATGTTGCTGTTGTTGTAAATGTAAATTTTTCTGATGATGGTGATGTTGACGTTGTTGATGTTGAATTTGTTGATGTTGATATTACTGTTGATGATGTTGATGTTGATGTTGTTGATGTTACTGTTGATGATGTTGATGTTACTGTCGATGATGTTGATGTAAATGATTTTGTCAGAGTTTTTACGTTCCCATGTGATCTTATCCAACTTGTCACCCCTTCAACACTCTTTCATTGGCCCTCTTGCCACTCCACCACTCTCCTCTTTGCAGGAAGCCATGAGTTGAAAGCTTTTCCAAACAACAAATTAGTCTGCACCAACTTTCTCAACAAAAGTGGATTTCTGTTCAAACTTACGGGAATTTACGTTCATAGCTTTCCACGAAGTCGCCTGCATTTGTATTATATAAGGCACCCTAGCACTCAGCAATATATGGACGGATATATACAGCTTTTTCTATACTTATTTGCTCATATATTTAATTTTCATTTATTATTATGTTTTTTAATTAATTTATGTATATCGATTTAATGCGTTAAAGTAAGAAAAATTGAAAAAAACTGAAAAACGACGCAACACTCAACAAATCAATGCAATGTCCAGCATGAAAGACTCCACGGTAATTTTATAATACAACCTGAAAGCGCTCTTGAAGGACGCATAATGAGAGCTTTTGAAATGTTTTGACCATATTAAATTGCCACTACAACTAGCTGCAGCTCAAATAGAAGAATGTGACGCAATACAACACAAAAGGAAGATATGAAAAAACAAAAAATACAATGAAAAGCTGTATACTACGTGTGATACAAATGTATAGACTGCAACAACCCCAAAAAATGTTGCCTACAATACCCAGAGATATAACATACAATACTAAGAGATGAAACATAAAATACAAAGATATAAAACATACAATACAAAGAGATAAAAAATACAATACAAAGAGATGAAACATAAAATACAAAGATATAAAACATACAATACAAAGAGATAAAACATACAATACAAAGAGATAAAACATACAATACAAAGAGATAAAAAATACAATACAAAGAGATAAAACATACAATAAAAAGAAATAAGTTTTTACACGTGCAACAAACACCACACACGATGGAGGATGCACACGAGTGGATTTGTATTCCGCGGCAGTCCTTATTGCCTTCCTTATTCGGAATATTAAAACGAGCTTCATGAAAAATTCATTGAAAATATGTGGAGAAACATAATTTGAAATAAAATTTAAATTAAGAAAAAAAATAGTGTAAAACTTTTAAGAAAAAAGAAAAGAACGCAATAAATTGAATAAAAATAAAAAATAATAAATAATAATGGTGATGATGATACGAGATGTGAGGAGTGTTGTCGTATTGAAAAGTGTGTGTGACTTCACTGCCGTTGAGTCCTTGAACACGGGAATTAAGCTCGAGTTTCGATTTTAAATGATCGAATTTCGATATCAAAAAAATCGAGTTTTGAAAATTAAACTTGGAAATTATTTTGTTTTAAATCAAGCTATTTTGGTGGACAATCTTTAAGTGTAAAAATGATAAAATTTAGAGTTTGAAGAAAAAAGTTTAAAAAATGAAAAAAAAAATTTTTTAACATTTAAAACAAATAAAATTGACAAAGATAGCAGCTTTGAAAACAACTACACGACACGAAGGACTTTTCAGAATATTCAAACATTCGCAAAAAAGGTGAATTTTGATTTTGCGAGAAGCTGAAGGAGTGGAGGGAGAAGTCACATGAAACGGAAGTCGTTTTGCTCGAGTTGAAGTTCCTGTCTAATCAAATCAAAAAATTTCATCGCACATACACTTCAAGACTTGTACATTTTAAAAAAACAATCTTTTCAAGCTGCGAAGAGAAAATTAATTTCGCTACGGAATGTTTATGCTTTTGCTCACAATATTTCGATTTTCAAAAAATCTTAAAATTTGTCACGAAATTAAAAATCCATCCTTTATATTATTCCAGTTTTCACAACTTTTCAGTTTATTAAAACTTCAATTTTTTTCAATTTTTTTCAACTTTTTCTTTTTTTTCTTTTTTTTTTCTTTTTTTTTTCTCCGCCAACAGCCTCCACTCCACTCTAATTAGTTTTCAGTTTTTCACAAACTTATTTTCTCTGCTTTTTTCCATAATTCAAATAAAAACCTACTTTTCAATTTTTAATTCTTTTTCAAATTATAAAGTACGTTGGCGCCTTTTGCTGATGAGGCATGTTCTTCTACAGACCTACAGACTGTCTGTGATGTGACATGAAACAACTTTAAAGAGCGGACCGTATCGAATTGATTCCATAGAGCCAAAACACATCGTCAAAAGTACATTTTGTGCACAGAATAAGAAATGTTTACAATTGAAGTTTTTATTTTTGACAGTCCAGTGAGAGTGGATGCATAAGCTAGTCTTCACACAATTTCTTTTCAAAAGTGCATAGGTGGTTTCAGAGAAACGCTTTTTCTCAGTGCCGAGCCGTTGAAAAAATCCCATGACATCCGTTTTTTACTTAAGTTTTTTTTTAAACTCGAATTTAAGCTTAGTCAAGAATTGAACTCGGAACTTCACGCTTCACAGCCTACAACTTCCCTACAACCTACAGTCTCCCAGAGACCATGCTACACCCTCTCACCAAAGCTTTTAATAGCGCTGCCCGCTTATAGTTTCTGGCACTCATAAATTCTCTTGTTTAACCCCTACCTTTATCTTTCACACTAGTTGCCTCGTAAAAAAAAATCAGTTTTTACAATCTGCACTCTCATGTTTAAAATAAAAAATAATCACTCACCTAACTACTTAGCTGACCTTTTAAGCTTCCTCCTCCTAAGGGACTGAGATCTACTCATTCTCATTTTTGAGGATACTTTCTAACAGAAATTATGCTAAATATGCACTTTCCTACCGTGGGCTTCTTCTATGGAACTTTCTTCCCCCAAATCTCACCTCTATTCCTTCTCTTATTTCTTTTCATAAAATCCTCAAAGCTTTTTTGTTCAGACAATCCTTAGCAGAGCGCTATTGAACAGTGTGAAATCAGCGCTATATAAATTATTTGATTAGATTAGATTAGCTTAGTTTAAATGTTAACTTTTCAAAAGGAGTTGTTATTTATCAAATAACCAGTTATTTTTTCGAATTTTTAAACTTTCATCACTTCTTGGATATTATTTAAGAAAAGTTACCACAATGTTCAAATGACTGTATGTCTGGACTTGATCTAATAAAGACTATAAAAAAATAGCTGTTTCGAATGCGTACCCATGAGAACCAATAAATGACTGCAGAATTGAGGGCTGTATGCATGCAAAAGTGATAAGTACATAAAGAGAATGTGAATAAATAATAATTTGCTCTTAAACTGCATTTTTCTTTTGCTGAAATGTTCCAAAAAAAATGTTACTGAAAATTTCATATTCCATTGTTTAAAAAACGCTAAGTGAATAAAATGAGAGAACAAAATGGGCTTACACGCTTGGGTGCGACCGAAAATTAGAACTCAGTCGCTCTGTCGCTCTGTCACTGTCGCTCTGTCGCTCTGTCGCTCTGTCGCTCTATAGCTCTATAGCTCTGTCACTCATCAAAATGTTTAACACTTTTCTGGACTGGGATAACTAGTGAAAGATCTGATTCTTTAGCGAGATTCTTTATTCAACAAGGTTTTTCATTTTCAATTCGAATATTTACATATTTTTTGAACGGAACATAAATGAAAAATTATTGAAAAATCAATAAATGCCAGAAAAAAGACTGACAGCAGCATCAGAGACCTCTTGTAGCATTTCCATCTTGGAGTCCCACGGGTCCTGTTCTTCTAGAACTGTCTTTGTAGTCCTGTGTAGAAAATGATATTTTTTAAAATTTATAGACAAGTTTTTTATAAATTCTCTTCAGTGAAGTCTATGCAAAAAAAACAGAATGAATGAGAAAAATAAGTTTGAAAATGAAACTGCTTATGAATTTTTTTAATTAGTTTGATGAAACAAAAAAAAATGTAAGTTTTTGTTTAAATGATCCATTCAAAAGAATACTTTAGTAAAAATCAATAGACAAAATTATAAAAGATAAAGTTAGCTGCTCATAAAAGTTCACGGATGTGAGTAAAAGTCAACGCATTCATCTCAAGTTGCTTTGTTTATTATCTCTCTTACTTGCTCCAAAGTTTTCGGCTTGTAAGATTTACGAAATAGATATTTGAATGGTTCATTCAAATATTTTTCAACTATAAAATTCTATTTTCTGTTTCCGCCTAAATACATAATTTGAATTTTGGACATTGATCACTTGCCTCGATCGTGACAACTCGTATTCCAAAAAAAATATTTTATGTAGAGTTATCAACATTTAACCCATAAAATTAAATGTGAAAATTTTAGCCCTAATTATTTGTTGATAGATAATTTTGTATAAATTTTGCTAACCGCTTAAAAATGATTAGACGTCCGAAAAGTAGCGAATCTTCTAGACAGGGTAATTCGAAAGGAGTGAGTGGTGTGGTGTACCACACTCCACCACCAAACTCTCATAGCAGACCGAACTGGATGTGTCTGCAAGACATTCCAGACGAGAGTTGCTGTGAAGAAGTTACAAACTCGCTGGAAAATGAAGAAGTCAAAAGTTCAAATATTTGGGACGGCAACAAGAAGTTGTTTGTTCAGTTGTTGGATGACATGGACAACATTGGGGGCGTTGATGGGCTTTCGGATGGCTCAGCAAGACGCAGGAAAAAAGCCAGGGAACTCTTCACTGACTGGCTTTTCAGGTCGAAAAAGCCTGAAAGTCCTCTGACACAAGGACCTCAACTGCGTCATGTCCACAACAACAGCCTCCACTCTCACCGCTTCAGTGGAGACTTCACAAACTATGACGTTCAGATTCCAGTTGCTGAGTCTCCCAAAGCAATGCCAGGCAGGCTGGAGCGACAGGCGCCCTCACGCAGGTCTTGCGGCATTATTGGAGATCGCAAACACCTCTATTCCAACTGGAGACACAGTTCCATTCACATATCCAATGAGGTTCTTTCTTTGACCTTTCCACATTCTTCCATCTTTACTCCCCAATGAAAATTTTTTCATCTTTACCTTTCAACCAAATTTTGATCTTCAGGCAATTTCATCTTTCACACTTATCTCACCTTCATCCCCATCCTCGCAGGATGAGGCAGATTCGGGCTACCACTCTGGTAACAGTGCCATTTTGGGTACAGTGGTAGGTGAGCCGAGGAGACCACCAGGTGAAATGACTCTGAGCAGGCAAGATCTCAAACGCAGGATTGAGAAGTTCAATGCCACCAACACACACGGTCTCCTGATGGAAATGGTAGGTGGTGCAGAGGTGATAGGATGGTGGGTGGTGTGAAGGTGATGGAATGGGGGGTGGTGTAGCTGTGGTGGTGATGATTGGGTTGGTGCGATAATAATGAAGGTTGGTCAGTGTATTAGTAACAAAATCTTTTGTACATCATTAACATCACCCCCGATCTTATCCTCTCAAACACCAGCCACAGGAACGAAGTACCTTCTTTGAGGGCTTCATTCGAGTGCACATGAACCTCATCCGACCAATCAACATGCGTGTGTGTGACACGCCACCCACCTTTGTGTCCACCCTCAAGCGCAACAAAAAAAAGAAGGCAGCTGTGCAGGACCATCCCAACAACAACACAAACAACCACAAGACCAACAACCACAACAACAACAACACTAGTAACCACATCAACAACCACACCAGCAATAGTAGTAGTCACGCCAATATGAATAACCCAGTCAAAAGTAGTGGTAATGATGGCAAGACTGACACTGAGGGCAGGGGAAGGGGGGATGAAGAGGAAAAACACTCTGTCATCTCATTCAGCCTCCCCAAGAACACCTCCAAAGTCATCCACATCAACAGGTAGCTGGTGCTATTCCACTCATCCTCTCATTCATCCATACTCTCATACATGTGCTCAATCCTATTCAATAACTATTACAACGATAACCACCACCACTTTGACCAAAGCTCCACAAAGACCTCGGAGGTTGTGTCAGTGCTGCTTTCCAAGTTCAACATCTCTGACAACCCTCGCAAATTCTCCCTCTACGAGCGCATCGAACTGCCTGGCAACAAACGTCAGTGCAAGCATCACCTCACTCAGCTCAATCTCATCATTATTTCCCCATCACCCACTCATTCACCGTAATCTCATCATTTTTTCACTTCTTATCCACCATCATCTTCCACCCATCACTCCACCACACCACCAACATAACCTCCACCACACCAGCAACATAATCTCCACCACACCAGCAACATACTCTCAACCACACCACCAACATAATCTCCACCACACCACCAACATAATCTCCACCACACCAGCAACATAATCTTCACCACTTCACCATTGCAGCCTCCATGCGCAAGATGTTACCCGATGAGCAGCCCCTGATGATGTGTTTGGTGTGGGGAGATGTCGGAGACCTGGATCACCATCGCTTCGTGCTCCAAGAAAATGACGTTGGCGAGATTGTGGTCAGTCTCTCTTGCTTCATCCTTGCATCTGGCCATTCAACTATCTTTTTACCCATTCTTTTATATCTTCGTCAATCTGTATCCATAATTCTATCCATTTATCAATCTTTGTTTTTTTCTATTCATCTTCCAATCCACTCACCTGCTAACTTGCACCCTCTCTGCAGTGGGAGGCTTTTTCCTTGCCCGAGTTGGAAAGTTTTTTGAGTGTGTTGGAGCGGGAGGAAGGCGAGTGTGTGAGGCAGGTGCGAGACAAGTTCCACCTCCACAAGATCCAGCTGGCCCGTCGTCTGGACGAGGTGGCAGGCCAGTCAGTTCGCAGAGGAGGAGGAGAAAGAGGTTCCCAGAAGGCAGTGTGGTTTTCAGGGGATGAATGCAGAAGCTCCAGGTTCCGGGACGAGTCTTCAAAGAGTCCCGAAAACGATGACGACACCACCACCTTTTCGTCCACACGCTCAGCCACCATCAAGTCCAACTTGCACTACCACCCTCTCAAGCAGCACCACTCCCTTGACTCGGCTGCTGACTCCATCAAGTCATCCACCTCACGTGACGCTGGAAACGGCGTTGACATGACAACGCTCAAAAGTGCTTTGAGGCGCTGTAAGGTGGAGGATGTGTGAGTGCTTCTGTGATTCTGTGGTGAGGAGGAGGAGGAGAAGAAGAAGGAGGAGAAGAAAGATGAGGGTAAAAAAAATGACGATGTTTGTGTGATAATCTACTGCGCTGATGCACAATAAAGCGCCACAGACGGAAGTCAATCTCCGGCAGGGACGTCAATCGAACACAACGAACCAGCATATGAGTTTCAGAAGCAACTCAAGAGCAGAGGTGCGCTAGTATGGCTGTGTGGTTATTAGAAAGCGAGACAAAGGTCACGGTTTCGAATGCAGCTGATCGCTGGTGCCTAGAAGTATATTATCTTGTCCACGTCAACATATTCTCCGTATTCTGTCATTATAATCATTGTGTTAATATTGTGTATTATGTACATTATTTCATATTTATTATTGTTATTATTATTATTATTATTATTATTATTGTTATTATTATTATTTATTAATCAGTGTTCATATTCTGTTATTTTCATTATTGTACCATCATGTATGTTATATAAATGCCTTTGACATCTTTCGCAAGTGTTATATCAGGGACTGTGTTCTCCGCGCATGCTCGTTCGTACACTCTGTGAACTCATGTTGTATCTGTGTGCACTCATCTTTTGTGTTTTTGTGCACTTAAGTTGTATCTTTGTGTACTCATTTGTTGTATCTTTGTGTATTCACTTGTCGTATCTTTGTGCACATCCGTTGTATCTTTGTGCACATCCGTTGTATCTGTGTGTACACCTGTTGTATCTGTGTGTACGCCTGTTGTATCTGTGTGTACACCTGTTGTATCTGTGTGTACACCTGTTGTATCTGTGTGTACGCCTGTTGTATCTGTGTGTACACCTGTTGTACCTGGGTGCACTAACTGTATGATGTAATATTCATATTTATTCACAATATAATGTTTGTATCTGTGTATGATATAAGGTTTGTATCCTCGATGTGACCTCGAAACTCTACGAGGTTAATGCCACTATAATAATATTCGTATTTGTATTGTATTGTATTTTTATTGTATCCGTGCGCACACGATTTGTACCTTTTGTATGAAAACCTTCTAATGTCAGTTCTACACAATGGTAATAATAATAATAATAATAAATAATAATAATTTAAATGATAGTTAAAATAGTTATCCTTATACAAAGTATTTCTATTTATATGTTTTGTATTAATCTGCATTTAAACTTTCACAACTACCTAACTTAACTTTTAAAATATTGAACGTAGATGCACTTTTGTTCTCGTCACGTGGTTTTCACGTGGTTATACGAGGATTCGTGGTCATGTTGAACTAGAAGCTTCCCAACGTGTTGCATTCTAATCAAAAAAATACTATTGCTGCTGTTGTTACTGCTGCTACTACTACTACTACTACTACTACTACTACTACTACTACTACTACTACTACTACTACTACTACTACTACTACTACTACTACTACTACTACTACTACTACTACTACTACTACTACTACTACTACTACTACTACCACTACTACTACTACTACTACTACTACTACTACTACTACTACTACTACTACTACTACTACTACTACTACTACTACTACTACTACTACTACTACCACTACTACTGCTACTACTACTACTACTACTACTACTACTACTACTACTACTGCTGCTAACACTACTACTACTATTACTAAGACTAATACTACTATTACTACCACTAATACTACTACTACTACTACTACTACTACTACTAATACTACTACTACTACTACTACTAATACTACTACAACTACTACTACTACTACTAATACTACGAATACTACTACTACTAATACTACTACTACTACTACTACTACTACTACTACTACTGCTACTACTACTACTACTACTACTACTACTACTGCTACTACTACTACTACTACTACTACTACTACTACTACTACTACTACTAGTACCTTAATAATGTCTCTTGTTTCAGGTTGTTTTCAAACAATGTTGGATCTATTTAATGTTTATGATGTGAACTTTTAGCTCTTTCCTTTTTATTCTTTTATCATTCATTTCCATCTTTTTACTCTTCTTCTTATCTCATTATTTTCTTATCATCATTTCATTCTCTGTCAGTTAACTTTTGACTTCCAGCCAACTTGAAAGCCTTATATCTTGTATATACCTTCTTTGTCAAGTAATCAGGCCATCGACCCTATTGAAACCTTTCACTCGCCCCATCAATCTTCTCTATCTCCCCACCTCTCCATTACAACGTGTTTTCTCCTCTCCATCAACTCTCCTACTACTTCCTACTTTTTCTTCACCTCAATACATTTTTTTCTTTCACCCCCTGTCACCTCCCACTCTTCCACCATTACAACCACCCTCCCACTCTTCCACCATTACAACCACCCTCCCACTCTTCCACCATTACAACCACCCTCCCACTCTTCCACCTTTACAACCATCCTCCCACTCCCACCATTACAACCATCCTCCCACTTCCACCATTACAACCACCCTCCCACTTCCACCATTACAACCATCCTCCCACTCCCACCTTTACAACCACCCTCTCACTCCCACCACTACAACCACCCTCCCACTCTTCCACCATTACAACTATCCTCCCACTCCCACCACTACAACCACCCTCCCACTTCCACCATTACAACCACCCTCCCACTCCCACCATTACAACCATCCTCCCACTCTTCCACCTTTACAACCATCCTCCCACTCCCACCCTTACAACCATCCTCCCATTCTTCCACCATTACAACCACCCTCCCACTTCCACCATTACAACCATCCTCCCACTCCCACCATTACAACCATCCTCCCACTCCCACCTTTACAACCATCCTCCCACTCCCACCATTACAACCACCCTCCCACTTCCACCATTACAACCATCCTCCCACTCCCACCCTTACAACCATCCTCCCATTCTTCCACCATTACAACCACCCTCCCACTCCCACCCTTACAACCATCCTCACTCCCACCTTTACAACTTCCCTCCCACTCCTCCACCATTACAACCTGTTTTCTACTCTTCCATCATTGCAAATTGTGTTCCAACTTCACTCGTGTTCATTTTTCCTTGTTGTTTCATTTCTAACAAATGCTTCATGCTGTTTCAATTTACAAACTCTTAAGGTCTTAAGCTTTTTAATGCAAATTACGTTTTGTATTTTACTCTTGTTCAAATTTTGTAGTCCAAAACATTCTGTTTATTTAAAGTATTATATTTAAAGAAATTCAAAATATTTCATCACTATTTCATCATTATCATCATCATCATCATCAACATCATCACCACCATCATCATCATCTTCATCATCCCCACCATCATCATCATCATCATCAATCATCATCATCATCATCATCATCATCATCATCGTTACTACTGCTGCTACTAGCGCTCGTACATCACAATTTCCAGCCACTTCATCACTGTACTCAGTGCCCTCGTGAGTGATTCAGCATCGATTCCATTTCTAAATTATTTATCTAACGCTTTATTTTTTCTTCCGCGTCGCCTTGTTTTCGGCAACGCTTTCTTTTGCTAATGTCTTACCAAGTGGTTCATCTGTGCGCCAGCATGCATGAATCCTGAACAACCACTTCAACTCTCGCTAGCTATATATATATATATATATATATTGATTATTTCAGTGCATCTTCTTCTTAAATGTATTGGAGAGCGTTAATATTGGTGCATGAGTCACTCCTGAAGGCAACCTTCAACTAAAAATTCAACCACAACTTTCAGTGAGGTTTCCACCACTTTGTCTCTTTGAGGCCTTTGTTACAAGACTCACTTATAAAAGACGAAGGACACACCCAATAGTGGTCTTTTTGGCATAAAGACTTGTATGAACTGGATTTTTCGAAGGTTGCAAAAAATGGAAATTATCACAAACAAAAATTTTGAAGTCCTGTTTTTTTATAATATTTTAAATTATTATTTTAATAAATGAAAAAAACTTATCTTTATTTGTTTTGGGTCGTTCCAAATCGTCTCATAATTTCAAAAACGAAAATCCATAAATTGTGAGGATTTTGTCAAAAACTCCTTTAATGCATCAAGTCTTGCAGTAGAAATTAAAAAAATATGTTTAATTAATTTTTTTTGTCTGTTACAATTGTTCAGTATTAATTTATTGACAAAAAATAACTTAAATTTTCAAATTAAAAAATAATTTTAAATCAAAGTTAAAAAAAGTTATGTTAATTATTTGATCTTCATTTGTGAATTAAAGGTCACTTTTAACGATTTCTAGTTTTCTTCCCCAATAAAGTGAGTTTTTAACATATCTAAAATTTTATCTTGAGTGACACACACATGTCAGAGGTCTTCATGTGTTTTCGATCATGCATCCATGTGGGTTAAATGAGAGATTTAAAAAACTGAAAATACAGGAAGTGAAAAAGCTCATTACACTGAAATCATTTTCAAATTAGAGCTATGAATGCTTTTTTTTATTTTTTTGAATAATTGAATAGTTCAAAGCAGAAACTAGAATTTTAAAATTGTTGCTGAGATGAAAATTGCATTCTAAAATTCACAGTCAGTGAGTTTTAATGAAGAATAAGGGTTGAAAAAATAATTATAAGAAAAGTGATCATTTTTAGATTCAAGGAACCATTTTTTCAAAATTAAAAAAAAATCACATTTTCTAATGCCACAAATTTTAGTCAAAATAAATAATCTTCTTGTTAAAAAAATAAATCTTGAAGTCAAAGCTCAAAGATTGTGTTTGGTGATGAAGAAGGCAGCTTTAATGTATATCTTGAAACATTGCAGTCTGTCACTTGTCAAAGTTGTCAAAAACAACAGTCATCAACAACACATACAAGTACAAACTTGGCTTTTTTTAAGTCAAAATTTTCTATAAAGTTTTCTTAATCAAACTCAGAATTATATAACAATATCTATATAAATACAACTAGAATTTCTAGCAGTTATTTTAAATAAGCACAACTTTTACTAGTGGTTGTATATACATGTAGTGGACATTAAAAATATATATTTTTAAATATAAGAATAGAAAATGAATTGATTAGATTAAGTATTCCAGTTTCTATTGATTTTGTAAATCTCTTCCATAATGTTCTTCAGACTTGCCTCTATGAGTAAATACTTATATTCATGAATTCATCTCATCTCTACCCCTCCATCCTCCTTTCTCTTCCATTTTCATCTTTCCATCTAATCCACTTTTCACTCCTCTTCCACTTCTTTCTCCTTCTCCATCTTCCCTCCAGGAATGTACAAGGCACTGCACTGTCCCTTCTTAAACCGCATGTCAGTTGGTCAAGTCAAGCAACAGGCCAATCAGCTACTCCAGATGGCTGACCAGTGTCCAATGATGGGCCGGGTCATGAAATGCTCCACCCTCATTGGTCAGATGCCTGAAGGTAGGCGTGGATGAATTTTTAAAAATAGTTTTATCATTTTTAAATATAACCTTTTCATTCACTCATCCATCCCCATTCACTCATCCATCCCCATTCACTCATCCATCCCTGCATTCACTCATTAGTTCATTCAATTTTTTCTACCTGCATTCATCTATCTCACATTCACACATCTTTCCAGAATGCATCAACATCCACACTCATCTGTGCACGCCTATCCACCCATCCATTCACCAATTCTTCCATCCATCCATCCATCCATTCATTCACCAATTTTTCCATCCATCCATCCATCCATTCATAGAAAAAAAGATGAAGGCTCAGGAGGAGTTGCAGGAGGCGTTGAGGATGGAGGGAGGGGTAGAGAGCAGTGTGGATCGAGTAGTGGAAGGGAGGAATGAGATGGAGGAGGCCATGGAAACAACCAATGGTGGCTGCTCATTTTGTTATTGTTGTTATTATTATTTTTGTTGTTATTATTATTGTTGTTTTTATTATTATTGTTGTTTTTATTATTATTGTTTTTATTATTATTGTTGTTGTTTTTATTGTTGTTGTTTTTGTTTTTATTGTTGTTGTTTGTTGTTTTTGTTTTTATTGTTACACTCACTCATTTTTTATGATGATCTTTTCAGAAAAATTGTTTCCTTCATACACTTTATTTTCCTTTTTCAATTTTTTTGTTTCAACACCTACAACAATCATTATCTCTACAATCCCACAACAAAACCACACCACGATAACACCACATAACAATAAAACCATTCCACAGCAACAGCATTCACTACACCACCATCACTCCAGATGATGCCATCACCACTGGAATCACCACCTCATACCACGGCCCCAAGACACCCTTTCACCCACCATCAACACTCCCCATCAACAAGCCCTGGAACGCCGTCAGCACCAGAAGTGTATCATCATCATCATCATCATCAACACCAACCTTCTCAAGGTCAAACAATGACTCGAGGTCAACCAGAACTCCAAGGTCAAACAACGATCAAAGGTCAAGTAGCAATGGTTCAAGGTCACTCAGTGGATCGAGGCCAATCAGTGGTTTGAGGTCGAATCAAGACCAGGCTCCCAACCAATCTTTCCACTCGGCCTCCAGCAAGCAAGTGATGGTTGAAGACCTCTTTGACTACGAGGCATTCTTCAAGCAGCAGCTGGACTCCAAGAAAGAGGACAACACATATCGTGTGTTCAAGAAGGTGTGGTGTGGTGTGCAATGGTGTGGTGTGCAATGGTGTGGTGTGCAATGGTGTGGTGTGCAATGGTGTGGTGTGCAATGGTGTGGTGTACAATGGTGGGGTGTGCAATGGTGTGTTGTGCTATGGTGTGCTGTCGTGTGGTGTGGCGTGAATTCTAGGATATAAAAAAATAACTTTTTCTTTCCGAGGCTTCATTCTTTTCAAACCACCTCTACCTCAAAACCACCCAAATAATCATAATTCCGCTTCAAACAACCAAACACAATACAATAAAATACAAAGACGAATATTATTACAGTGGACTTTACTCGGAAAAGCTTTGAAGCAAAAACCAAAACTCCATAGCAACCTTACCTTTCATCCTTCCAGGTGAGCAGACAAGCGGCGGTGTTCCCGAAGGCTCGAGAGCACTCGAACGGTGTGAGGGACATCACAGTGTGGTGCAGCAACGACTACCTAGGCATGAGTTGGCATCCTAAAGTGCAGGGGGCTGTCAAGTGGGTGGGGTGGATATAGTGGATGCAGTGGTTGTAGTGGATGTAGTGGATATAGTGGATGTAGTGGATATAGTGGATGTAGTGGATGTAGTGGTCGTAGTGGTTGTAGTAGGTGTACTAGAATTTGTAGTGGCTGTAGCGATTGTAGCAGCTTTAGGGGGTTTAGCGGTTGTGCTGCATTGGCAGCGTTTTGTAAAATCTTGCTTATTATTCTCTATTTTTAAAATCACCTAAAAGTTTTAGTTATTCACCTTATTCACCCTAACCCTAGTATTACCCATCCACCAACCACACCATGCCAACCATTCACACCAACCATCCACACCAACCAACCACTCACAACATTCCCAACATCCACCTCCCCCCCCCTCCCCACTCATCTTTAGGGATGCGGTGGACCGACACGGCGTGGGTGCGGGAGGCACGAGGAACATTTCGGGCAACTCGCCCTATCACGAGCAGCTGGAGGCGATGCTGGCAGAGATTCACCAAAAGGAAGCAGCTCTTCTCTTCACTTCCTGCTACGTTGCCAATGACACTACCCTCTTCACCCTCGCCAAGTTGTTGCCTGGTTTGTGGGGTGGTGGGATTTGATGGCTTCTGGGTGGTTTTGGATGGGTGTTGAGGGGTTTGGATGGTGGGGGATTTTTGAGGAGGTGAGGGGGTTTGGATAAATGGGAAGGTGTTTCAAGGTATGTTGATGGTGTTGTTACTTGGTTGTTGATATGGTGATCAAAAGGAGGAGGTTCTTAGGAAATATTCATCAAAGAAGTTAGAGAAAATTTTTGGTCTTTTTTCAAAGTTCAACTCTCTCCATCGCTCCTCCAGGCTGCCACATCTTTAGTGACAGTGGCAACCATGCCTCCATGATACAGGGAATCAGAAACTCGGGTGTGTGTGTGTGTGTGTGTGTGTGTGTGTGTGTGTGTGTGTGTGTGTGTGTGTGTGTGTGTGTGTGTGTGTGTGTGTGTGTGTGTGTGTGTGTGTGTGTGTGTGTGTGTGTGTGTGTGTGTGTGTGTGTGTGTGTGTGTGTGTGTGTGTGTGTGTGTGTGTGTGTGTGTGTGTGTGTGTGTGTGTGTGTGTGTGTGTGTGTGTGTGTGTGTGTGTGTGTGTGTGTGTGTGTGTGTTTGTGTGTGTGTGTGTGTGTGTGTGTGTGTGTGTGTTTGGGTGATTGTACACATATTTATTGCTGTTGGTGTGTGATTTTGGGAAAGGATTTTTCAAATCTTTTTTTCAATCCAGATCTTTAAGCTTTTATCATTCACTCCAACAACAATCATCAACCATTAACAACACAAACCTCACCATCAACACCAACCTCACCAACAACACCACCTCACCAACAACACCACTTCACCAACAACACCAACCTCACTAACCACACCACTCCAACTAGACCACACCACACCAACTAGACCACACTACATCGTCTAGACCACACCACACCACATCACCAGGGGTTCCCAAGCATGTGTTCAGACACAACGACCCAGAAGATCTGGAAAGGAAGCTGTCACAGGTAGACCCCTGTGTGCCCAAGATCGTGGCCTTTGAAACCGTCCACTCCATGACTGGTGGGCTGCACGATTAAATGAGGGTTGCATGGGGGGAGGTTTGAGAAAGTTTGCTCAAGTTTTTTTAACATTGCTTTCCAATCATTTCATTTCTATAGCTTTTCAATCATTCAATATCCTTTCCGTTTACTACCCACGATAACCACCAATTCACAACCCATCACCACCAATCACCACAAATTCACCAACCCAACACCACCCATCACCACCAATTCACCAACCCAACACCAACCATCACCACCAATTCACCAACCCAACACCACCCATCACCACCAATTCACCAACCCAACACCACCCATCACCACCAATTCACCAACCCAACACCACCCATCACCACCAATTCACCAACCCAACACCACCCATCACCACCAATTCACCAACCCAACACCACCCATCACCACCAATTCACCAACCCAACACCACTCATCACCACCAATTCACCAACCCAACACCACCCATCACCACCAGTTCACCAACCCAAAACCATCCACAATCCACCACAGGAGCAATATGTCCGTTGGAGAGTTTGTGCGCCATTTCGAAGAAGTACGGAGCTCTGACGTTTGTGGACGAGGTGCATGCGGTGGGTCTGTACGGGGAGCATGGGGCAGGGGTGGGTGAGCGGGACAACCTCCTCCCCATGATGGACATCATCTCCGGAACTCTGGGTGGGTGCTGGTGGGGTTTGGAGGGCTTTGATGGGGTGTGGAGCTTTGTAGTTTGAAGATTTGAGGGTTTTATTATGGTGTTTTGTGGTGGTTTTGTAGTATGGTGTTTTGTGGTGGTTTTGTAGTATGGTGTTTTGTGGTGCTGTTTGAGGTGGTGGAAGGGGTGTTGGTGGGCAATGAATTTTTTGCTCATAATTCGTTTCACCACATTTATCTCAAATCGCCACATATCCTTTTTTCAACTTCAAACTCCATCCATCAACTTCCATCATTCACTATACCACACACTATCCATTCACCA
>OX387255.1:5340103-5342603 GCA_947562095.1 Branchellion lobata | reverse complement strand
CCACTTCCCCCTAAACCTTTTCTCTCCTTATACTCTCTTTTTCTCTCTCCCATTATACTCTCTCTCTTCCATTACTATCTCTCCCACGTTTCTTCTTCCCCCTACTCTCTCTTCCACTACTCTCTATCCTATTACACTCTCTCTTTAATATCCATTTTATTCTTCCATTACACTCTGTTTCATTACAATCCTTCTCATCACCCTTTTTCTTCAAAGATTCCCTCACTGAACTTCTTTCGTCTTTTCTTCTTCCCCCTGTTACATTTCATCACACTCCCAGCTTGAAACTCCCACTAGACTTTCACTTTCTAATCTGCTAGATTACCACATAACTCTTCCAATGAACAATTCCACTTACCCACCACACCACACCACACTACACCACACCACACCCTACCACACCACACCACACCACACCACATCACACCACACCCCACCACACCACACCACACCACACCACACCCTACCACACCGCACCACACCACACCACATCACACCACACCCCACCACACCACACCACACCACACCACACCCCACCACACCGCACCACACCACACTCCACCACACCGCACCACACCACACCCCACCAGACCACACTAGACCACACCGCACCACACCCCACCATACCCCACCACATCACACCGCATCACACCACACTACACTACACC
Organism: Branchellion lobata; assembly: GCA_947562095.1. Lineage (NCBI taxonomy): Eukaryota > Metazoa > Annelida > Clitellata > Hirudinida > Piscicolidae > Branchellion > Branchellion lobata. The sequence continues at coordinate 5,341,935 of OX387255.1, read as the reverse complement.
ACACCACACCAAACCCCACCACACAACACCACCTCCCACAGAGCCTTGTTAGAATGACTTTTTAATGGTGCTTTATCAGCCATATAACCCTTGAATCTCTCGCCACTCCATGTACCATTCCCCATCATCCACAAACTCCTTGCCACTGTAACAATCTTTTACTACTCCTCTTTGTTTAAATTTTTTCTTTGTCTTTTTCTCATTATTTTTTCTTTTTTTTTCTTTTTTTTCTTTGTATAATTTTTTTCATTATTATTTTTTCTTATTTTTTCTTTTTTTTCTTTCCAACCTATTGGCAACTAACACCACACAGCAACACATCACAGAAACAACTTACAGCAACACCACACAGCAACATCTCACAGCAACACCACACCAAAATTTACATTTACAACACCACACAGCAACACCGCACACCAACACCATACCTACAACAGCACACATACAACACCCCAAATACAACACCACATAGCAACAGCACACATACAACACCCCAAATACAACACCACATAGCAACAGCACACATACAACATCACACAGCAACAGCACACAAGCAACACTACACATACAACATCACACAGCTACAGCACACAGTAACAGCACACAGTAACAACACACAGTAACAAAACACATACAACAGCACACAGCAACACCACACAGCAACACTACAAGAGCACACCACACACAACTCCTTCAATACATCTTTCAACACAACCTTCAAAGTGTTTTGTAACACTATCCACACCGAACCTTCACGTTACAGTAGTAAAACAGTCGAATATTTTCTAGAACTCTCAAAAATTTCCTGAACCTTCTTAAACTTTCTAGAACCTGATAGAACATTTTTGAAGCTGCTAGAACTTTTTAGGAGCTTCCTGAGACTCCGAAAATCTTCCATGGCCTTCTAGAAGTTTCGAAGAAGTCTTAAAAACAATTCTGAAACACGCAAACACTTTCTTTCATCCGTCGATCTGTCTTTATTGATGCTTTAGCGATGCTTGATGCCTGTTATAAGCAGAACGGCTGAATTAAAGTTGCAAACGACTCACACACCTCACCAACGTCTTTATACTTTTGAGAGGTTGATGATGTTGTTGATGAAGGTGATGATGATGTTGTTGATGATGGTGGTGATGATGATGATGATGATGGTGGTGATGAGGAGGAGGAGGAGGAAGAGGATGATGATGATGATGATGATGTGGCCTCGAAACTCTATGGGGTTGATGCCACTATAATAATATTCGTTTTTGTATTTTTTTTTGTATGATGATGATGATGATGATGATGATGATGATGATGATGATGATGATGATGATGATGATGATGATGATGATGATGATGATGATGATGATGAGGATGATGATGATGATGATGATGATGATGATGATGATGATGATGATGATGATGATGATGATGATGATGATGATGATGATGATGATGATGATGATGATGCTAAAGAGAATAAATCAGAGTCTGCGTTTTGAAACTTTCAAAGAAAACTCGCTTTGTACGGATGAGAATAAATGGGTGGGTGGATAAGCTGATGTTTGGTTTAATGGGTGGATGAATGGATGGGTGTGTGGATGGATGAAAGGTTGGATGAATGGATGAGTGTGTGGATGGATGAAAGGGTGCGTGAATGAAGGAGTGGGTGAATGGATGGTTGAACGATGGATGAAAGAATTTTTGAATTCATGAATTAAAGTCAAACGAAAACGATAGCTAAATGAATGATGCCGTGTGGATGGAAAAGTGATTGATGGATGGAGGAACGATGGAAAAATGAAGGAATGAGTGATAGAAAAATGAATGAAGTACAAACAAAGCAG
>OX387255.1:5331297-5339903 GCA_947562095.1 Branchellion lobata | reverse complement strand
TGAACAGCTCAGCGCCTTTCAGTCGGCACTGCTCGATCAGAGACTGTGAGTGGTCCTTGATCCGACTGAAGTGGTAGCAGTACTTAGACTTCCCCTTGCCGTACCAGCCCTCAGGACACTCTGAAGAACCTTGAATAAGTTTGTTTATGGCTCGTCTCAATGGGGTTTCATGCGCAGAAAGAATATTCATTGGTCGTGCCATTGTGAGATAAACTGTTCTTTTAATGATATTTCCTTTTAATTGGCCAATGAATCTCAATAAAATACAACTACGAATGTTGAAGTGACACAATTCCGAATGAGTTTCAAACCAAAAAGCCCAAATTAAGTTTTGAAACCACAACTTTTAAGATACGAGAGAAGCAAGGAGGAACCTGCAGTGGGAAGGTTCTTTCGTGCTCTGAGGTAACAGTTGAAGGGTCTGCGCTGTGAGCACGGAGAGCCCTGCAGAAGCACTCTAACCCTCCTTCTTGGTCCTCTACTACCTCGGTCGTCGTGCGAAAAACAGTTCCTAGGCACCTGACTTGTTTCAAAAACTTTTTGAAACTCTTCGAAACCTCCTTCCACAAGCACTTTGAAGACGTAATCTCTGTAACCGTTCGTGCAATTGATGGGTTGTGCACGAGGATGAGAAGATGCAAGGTTTTGCTGAGAAGGGCTGGGAACATGAGTTTCCTTAAGGGAATCCAAGTAACTTTCGCTTTGAAAAGGCTGGGAGGTAGCGTAAAAACACAAAGGCTCTTCCAAGCTTCGGTCCACTTCAACGTCAGTGGGAGCCCTGAAAATGGCTCAAGGTGTTACAACTGTCGAAACAAGCCGCTTAAAAGTGGAAAAATAATGGAAATAGAAATAAATAACAAGAAAATCAACAATAGAAAAGTGGAAAAAAATAACAAAAAAGTGAATAATTAAAAACAATAAACAACAAGAAAACGATAAATAATATTGAAAACCATGAATAATATAAAAAAACAATAAATAAGGAATATCTGAAAAAATTATTTTAAAAATAATTTAAAAGAGAATAATAAGAGTTGTGAAGGGGCACCGGTTGAAAGGCACGTGAGTGAAGTAGTTCCAGTGCAAGGAGCCTTCCACACTGCTCAGAGAGGTCCAAAAGGTCTCCTCGAAGGCTGCTGCAGGGTGTGACAGGCGCTCGAGTTGATAAATACATTTAGGGGAATATAATATTTGTTTATGTATGTTTGGGCGTGTGTGTTTGTGTGTGTGTGTGTGTGTGTGTGTGTGTGTGTGTGTGTGTGTGTGTGTGTGTGTGTGTGTGTGTGTGTGTGTGTGTGTGTGTGTGTGTGTGTGTGTGTGTGTGTGTGTGTGTGTGTGTGTGTGTGTGTGTGTGTGTGTGTGTGTGTGTGTGTGTGTGTGTGTGTGTGTGTGTGTGTGTGTGTGTGTGTGTGTGTGTGTGTGTGCGTGTGCGTGCGTGAATATGTTTGTGTGTGTGCAGCAACTTTGAAGTTAAACGAATAATCAATGGCTTTTGAAAAAATGAAGAGACGAGAGAGGAATGTTCGAATTATTGGCGAGTATTTCAAAAAAGTTCATAAACAAGAAATATTGTGCTTCCGTGCTTCAAACTATAAGTCACTACACGACTAGAAGGTATATTCTGATTGTGTAAACCACACTTGATCACAGCAAGCACACCAACTAACTTCAAATTCACTGAACTTCCAAAACCGACCTTCTTCAAGCCTGATTGACGTCAGGTCGTTAAGTTTGTCGGCCTGCAGCTCAGTGAGAAAGGAGTTGTGCTTGGACTTGCAGTGTTCGGTGGCCTCGTGCCATGATAGCTCCAAACCCGTGCTCATGACACACAAGTCCTTGACTTTTCTCCATCCGCCATCTGGACATTCGCCTGGAATGTGTTTGTGTGTGTGTGTGTGTGTGTGTGTGTGTGTGTGTGTGTGTGTGTGTGTGTGTGTGTGTGTGTGTGTGTGTGTGTGTGTGTGTGTGTGTGTGTATGTGTGTGTGTGTGTGTGTGTGTGTGTGTGTGTGTGTGTGTGTGTGTGTGTGTGTGTGTGTGTGTGTGTGTGTGTGTGTGTGTGTGTGTGTGTGTGTGTGTGTGTGTGTGTGTGTGTGTGTGTGTGTGTGTGTGTGTGTGTGTGTGTGTGTGTGTGTGTATGTGTGTGTGTGTGTGTCATGTGTGTATGGTTTTTATGTTGTATAGTGTAGTGTGGCATGTAGTGCAGTGTGGTTTGGTAGGCACGGGGTTTGTGGGTTGTGTGAGGAGTGGAGCTTTCGTGGGATCTTTCAAGTTATTTGAAAGTTTCTATACCTTCCACTTTGTTCTAGGAAAAGTTCACAAAAGACTCAGGAACAGTAAACTTATTTGAAGCTTTAATTTTCTATTTAAAACAAAAAATATTATGAAACCAATAAAAAATCTTTTTTAAGTCTTGTCTCTACATCCCAACCACTGCCTACCTTTGTCCGCAATGACCAACTTCCAGCATAAGGCTGCAAGCAAGAGAGGAGCAATCATAGGGCCGTTAAAACAACTCGAAAGTCACTGGAAGACTGGGTGTTCTGCAGACTCCCACAGAGGCATCTTTTAATAAGCTGCACGAACCACAGTTTCCACAGTGATGTATGTGGTTATATATAAAAATATGTGTGTGTGTGCTTGTGTGTGTGTGTGTGTGTTTGTGTGTGTGTGTGTGTGTGTGTGTGTGTGTGTGTGTGTGTGTGTGTGTGTGTGTGTGTGTGTGTGTGTGTGTGTGTGTGTGTGTGTGTGTGTGTGTGTGTGTGTGTGTGTGTGTGTGTGTGTGTGTGTGTGTGTGTGTGTGTGTGTGTGTGTGTGTGTGTGTGTGTGTGTGTGTGTGTGTGTGTGTGTGTGTGTGTGTGTGTGTGTGTGCTTGTTTGTTTGTTTGTTGTTTTTCTTAGTTCAGATGTATATGTATACGAGTGTGTTTGTTATTTTGAAGTTGTTAGAGGATATTAGAGGAGGTTGAAGTAATCTTCAATGATCACAGAGTATTGTGGCAGCAGCAGTCGTGTGCTGAAGTCTTCACCACAATCAGCCGTGCTGGTGCTGCAGGCATGTGGAGCTGACGGTGATGACTAAATTAACATCATTCTAGCCCAGGCTTGCGAAGACTGTTTCTAATTAAGAGCAATTACAAGCTTCAGTCGATGCCAGGAACATTCAAGAAGGATTCGTCCCCTAGGAATTTTCTAAAAGCAATTAAGTTGACATGAGGATTGTTGTTATTCTTAAGTGTATACAAGGCTAGGGAGCTTCAATTTTAATTAGCACATTAATTGAAGAATTAACAGTCACTCGTTCGAAGCATCAGACAAGCGGCCGTCAAGTGATGTTGACTGCTTGATTCATTAGAGGGTGACCTCGTGTGGTGTGGGTGCCTACCTCGTGTTGAAGTTCAAACGCTGAGACACTGTCTTGAAGAAAATAAAATAGAAGTGAAACATGAAGGGGAAAACGCATGAGTTGGAAAAGATGAACAGGAAGTTTTTTTATTTAATATGTTGAAACCAGGCCATTAATCACCACCCAACCCCCCCCCCCCTTCTTAGATTTCGTGGGTTTATAAATGACTTATTTTTATGTGACAATATTTCATCAAAAAATTTTAAGTTTGTTGAACTAAGTTCACCGGCATAACATAGGCAGTACTAGTTTGGAACTGATCTAATCTAATCTAATCTAATCTAATCTAATCTAATCTAATCTAATCTAATCTAATCTAATCTAATCTAATCTAATCTAATCTAGTCTAATCTAGACTAATCTAATCTAATCTAATCTAATCTAATCTAATCTAATCTAATCTAATCTAATCTAATCTAATCTACTCTAATCTAATCTAATCTAATCTAATCTAATCTAATCTCATCTAATCTAATCTAATCTAATCTAATCTAATCTAATCTAATCTAATCTAATCTAATCTAATCTAATCTAATCTAATCTAATCTAATCTAATCTAATCTAATCTAATCTAATCTAATCTAATCTAATCTAATATGATCTAATCTAATCTAATCTAATCTTATCAAATCTAATCTAATCTTATCTAATCATTTTTATAGCGCTGATTACACTGTTCGAAAGCGCTCAAGTGCCGTATTTCAACTAGCAATTCAATTGCTGCCTTATAAAGTCATCGTAGTTGTCTCTTCTTCGAGTCACAAAATGAAACATGATGTTTTCGGTTTTGCGAAAGATTGTATAACCGTTTTTTTAATTTAATTTTTTCAAAATATTTTTATTAACTATTTAAAATATTAAGTTTTAAATAATAGTTATGAACGAGTTATTTTATCCAAGAATCATAGTTTTTGCTGATTGCAAAGATTTAAAAAAAAAAATTTTAACTTGCCGACTCCGCTATTTTTTCAGGCATTGAACAGAATTGTGGTATCCAAACAGGCCTACTTGTGAATTAAAAAAATGGCTAAAGAAGAAAAAGACGTTGTACTAAAATCTTCGACAAATCGGCTACAAGAATACCCTTTGCCAACTTAAAAAACAAGAAAGTGAGCGAGTATTGAAAACATTGCAAAAAATGTTGGTATCCAGACGGACTTCCTTGCGAATATAGGAAATGGCTGAGCAGAATAAGAAAAAAAAACTTAAAATAACACTCAAATAGTTATATCGAGTGGTTTTAAGATATGATTCAATGCTCAACTTTTAGGTCTCATTAATTTGATTTAATAGACAATTCTGCACTTGAATTCCTCAGAACATTCCGGTTTTGGTTAATTTGATGAATCATTCTTCAATAGTCATTCAATATAAACTATGACTCAATTCTAAATTTTTGAGATTCATAAATTTAATTCTATAGTCAGTTTTTGATTTTTTGCAACAAAAATTTGACAGTTCTTAGGGTTAATACCACTATAATAATATTCGTGTTTGTATTGTATTGTATTGTATTGTATTGTATTGTATTGTATTGTATTGTATTGTATTGTATTGTATTGTATTGTATTGTATTGTATTGTATTGTATTGTATTGTATTGTATTGTATTGTATTGTATTGTATTGTATTGTATTGTATTGTATTGTATTGTATTGTATTGTATTGTATTGTATTGTATTGTATTTTTCTTATGACATTCAATTATTGTTAATTTTATTTTTTTTCTTTTGTTTAGATTTTTCACCATGTTTTGTGCCATTTCCAGCGTTTGTCTGGATTTGCTTCTATAAAGACTATAAAAAAAAAAAAAAAATAATAATAACTCCCAGAAGCCCTCACTTTGATGACCTGTAGCGTCGTTGCATCGACGTTATATCAAGCCAAACTAAGTGGAGACTGAAACAATTACACTACATGCTCATGGCACCACCGAAACACCTTATTTATCATAAATTACAAACAAATTATTTTCTAAAACGCCGAAAATTCATATTTTGGAATCGATTTAGAAAATTTAGGTTTTAGGAAAAGTTTTCATAGTTTAAGAACTTTTTTAAAAATAATATTTTGTGATTTATGCTTCTGAAACAACTTAGCATGATATTGTTTTATGGCTATTCATATCTTTCTTTGATTTGTAGCATCTTTAGCATCCCTCTGGATCCAATTCAGTGGAGACAAAGTGATTCAAATCTATCAACTTTTCGGGTGACTAAAAACACAAATATAAATGATACTAAACGATTATTTTTTTCGATTTAACTTATTCCGCCATCTTTCGCTTGAAATGAGCAACAGTAGGCTGAAATGGTCAACCGAGAGATTTTCTGTGACTGTGGAAAAGGGCTCAGGAAAAATTAATAAGAAGAATGATTCCATGATTCCTACATCAAGCTCATCTCACAGGAATGGAACACTCTTCAATAGTTACTGGATGTGATTAAAGCAATTATTATATTACAATTTCTAATGTTCCTATTTTAATTTTTTAATAAAGTTTGCTCCTATCTGCCGACTTTGACTTCTTATAACAGCAGTTTTAGTTGGTTCGACTTTGTTTTTTTAATTTTGATATATTTTTATGGCATCTCTAGCAACATCAAACATTTTCAATAGTTTTTTTCATGTTATTATAAGCCGTGGTTAATTCAAAAAATTCGAGGTGTATTGATTTGATTCAATGATCAATTTTGTTTCTTGTTTTTTACTTTAGGTTTTTTATGACATTACAGTTTTGGTAAAATTGACTTTTTTCCCTTATTTTTTTTGCCAAGTTTTGTAGGGTTTCTTGTAACATAGACCATTTTTCAGTAGTTATCTGATGGGGATATGAGCTATTATAATTTTTAAACTTTTAAATTCAATTCCTGAATTCTTTTTGCTCCTAATCTACACTTAATTTTTTCATTTGAGTTGTGATTAATTTTTCTTCGTTCTCCTGTTTCATTTCTTTTGTGACATTTTCTGTAACATAAAACATTTTTCAATAGTTATTTGATATGATTCTAAACTATTTTATATACCTCAATATTCACTTGATTCAACTTGGACTTATCATACCCTAAAAACTTTAAAGTCTTATCAGTTTGTTTCTATTTTTTATGGTAACTTTTATCCATATTTTACACTAACTATTCTTAACCTTAGGGTTTTTATCTAATCCTATTTAATCAAATAGTTTTTCTAGCGCTGATTACACACTGTTTTAGAGGGCTCTGCTACGAACTGTTTAAACAACATAGTTTTACGAACTGAAAGTAGAGAAGTAATAGAGGTGAGATTGGAGGAGAGAGAGTTTTATAGAAGAGGAAGTGGAAAATAGAAAAGTGCCGATTTAGCATCAGTACTATTAGAAGGTATCTTCTAATAAAATGAGAATAAATAGACCTCAGTACCAAAGGAAGTAACTTAAAATGGTCAGCTAAGTAGTAAGGTGAGTGATTATTTATTTTAAACATGAATATGCAGATTTTGAAAACTGATTTTTTTCAAAAGGTAACCAGTGTAAAGAGATAAAAATAGGAGTTTTTGTGTTCAAGACTTCTTCGCCTGCGGCATAATGCCTTCTCAAATGAAATGCCCCACCCTTTCTCATTACTTTACCTCTTGGCTTATTAACATAGAAGCCCCTTGAAAGTTAAGCTGTTATCATGGGAGAGTCTTTGAACAAAGTGCTAAAAGGCTCTATACACAAAAAATGCTTCCTCTGTAAAGTGTGATCGGGTGAGTCCAGGTTTGAGTTTTGAAAGCGGTAACTCACTTAAATACATGCTATCCTAGAGTGTCCAGTCCTCTAGTAGCCCACAGGAGTGAAACCGTTTCTAGAGGAGCGCTTTTGAACATAATGCTAAAGGCGCGTTACAAATTTTTCTAATAGTTTTCATCGAAGCATATCCAGACAAATGCAAGAAATAGCACAAAACATGGTGAACCATCTAAATAAAAAAACAAATAAACACAACAACTGAATGTTATAAAAACTGTCAACTGTCTGTTGCAAGAAATCACAAGAAAATCTATCTGGATACCACGATTCCTTGCAACGCTTTCAACACTCGCTCTCTTTCTTGTTTTTCATTTGTCAAACCGTATTCTTGTAGCCGATTGTTTGACGATTTTACCGCAATGTTTTTTTCTTTCTCAGCCATTTCTCAAATTCAAAATTAAGTTCGTCTGGATACCACAATTCTGTGAAATGCCTTTCTACACTTGTTTACTTTCTTGTTGAGTAAGTTGGCAAACGGTATTTATACAGGCGATGGTTGACAATTTCACTGCAATGTCTGTATTGTAAAAGAGAAAATGGCGGATTTGGCATATTTTAAAATCTTTTCAGAATCTTCGCAATGAGCAAAAACTATAACTCTTAAATAAATTAACTCATTTATAACTGATATTCGAAACTTTAGCTTTCAAATAGTTAATTCTAATAGTTGAAATAAAGAAATAAAGGCCACTGCTATACACGCTTACGCGAAACTGGAAAATATATCCAAAAATTAGATTAGAATGAATAAGACTAGTTTCAACAAAGATTTTACTGAATAATTCTATAAAAACATACTAATTTTCAAATTCATTAAAAAATTTTCAAAAAGCATTCAAAGTTGAAAGTAGATATTGAGTATCCCAGTTAGCGCATTGCAGGTTTTAGTTTTACTGAATTGCAGTTCTTTGTTACTCGTTTATCATACAATTCAATTTACAGCTGGTTTTGTGACTGATACTTAAAACTGGAAGTTAGTGGCTTTTCAAACTATTAACCATCACATTCATGATGCAGCCGATGAGGTATGCTGGTCAACCTCCTAACGTTTCTAGGTTTCCCCCCACCAACTTTTCTGTAAGTTTAAACCGGTCACAATACACACTTATACATTCATTTTAAATAAAACAAATTCAAAAGAATAAGCCAAATATGCAAATTCCAATACTCATTGCATTTTCGGTAAAATGACCCAAAACAACCTCCAGAGCCAGGTGCGGCCTCCTCCGGTGATGGGAGGACCTCGCATGGGTGGCATGCCTCCTCCAGGACCCTCAAACGCACCCCCCAACAGACCTTTTCCTCCCGGTGTTTCATCCTTCTTTCTTGTCTCTCAGACGATAATTGTTTTGTTGCATTATTATTTTTTGTTTAATATTTACCAAATCCGGTCATGATTTGGAAATGTTACGGAGCAATCGATGATTGGGATACA
>OX387255.1:5303797-5326297 GCA_947562095.1 Branchellion lobata | reverse complement strand
AGAACTCATCCAACTTATCCATTGTAAGCCACAAGCCACGCACAACAATTTTTCACAAATTATAACCTTTGCGAACTTGAAATTACGAGACAAAACTTTAAAAATTATTTTTAATAATATAGCACCGGGGATTATATATAATACAGTTTATTATGTTGCACATGCTAACAAAACAGGAAACATTTAAATTTACAACAGTTTACAATGACAACACAGTACAAATGACACAGTGCACCATATGACACAGAACACAAAATGACAGAACACCATATGACACAGTGCAAATGACAGTGTGCACGATATGACATAGTACACAACATGACACAGTACACAATATGACACAGTGCACAATATGACACAGTACACAATATGACACAGTGCACAACACAACTCCATATATACGCCAAGAAACAGTAGAGAGTGCCGATGCGTATGTTATTTAGCATGTGTGAGTGATTTAGGCCTAAGAAGCAACGACGAGGTGATAACACAGCAGGTCGCGAGAGGCCGTCACGATGTTGCCATTGTGCGCCTGTCATTGTTCGGGCTGCTGCAAGTTGTGGCAATTAAGAACACACAGTTAATAATCCTGAAAGTCTTTCAGAGAAACGCCAAAAGGACATATAAGAAAGTCGTCGTATTCACAGCTGAAGGCTGCCTCAAATGAGTGTATTTTTAAGTTTATCAACAGATTAAGACTTTATTCGACTTGTAGACTTTGTTTGTGGACTGTGCTACACTCCCCAGTGGACTAACCCCACCATGGCCGATGTTGTCAACGTCAACATTGAAATTCCTGAGCTCTCCATCAAGGTATTTTCGTCTTCATAATTATCACAACTATCATCTCCTTCTTTATCACCATCATCACCAACATCTTCTTCTTCTTCTTCTTCTTCTTCTTCTTCTTCTTCTTCTTCTTCTTCTTCTTCTTCTTCTTCTTCTTCTTCTTCTTCTTCTTCTTCTTCGTCTTTTTCTTCTTCTCCTCCTCCTTCTTCGTCTTCTTCTTTTTCTCCTCCTCCTTCTTCTTCTTCTTCTTCTTCTTCTTCTTTATCATCATAAGCATAATCTTTTTTGCTATCATCACAAGTACCACCTTTTTCATTGCCAACACCATAATCCTCATCACCATATCCTTTATCATCATCATTGTCACCATATCCTTTATCATCATCATTGTCACCATATTCCTTATCATCATCATTGTCACCATATTCTTTATCATCATCATTGTTACCATATCCTTTATCATCATCATTGTCACCATATCCTTTATCATCATCATTGTCACCATATCCTTTATCATCATCATTGTTACCATATTCTTTATCATCACCATTGTCACCTTTGTTGCCTTCGTCTTTTCTTCACTTCATTACTATTATCATAAACTCGGCTCATCATCACCAACATAATTTTTCCAACATGATCATCATCTGGTATACATCAACAATAGCATTCTTTCATCATTTTCCTATTTTAATTTATTGGCCTCGAAACTATACGGGGTTAATGCCACTATAATAATATTCGTTTTTGTATTGTATTGTAGTGTACTTTTTATCTATTTTCTATGTTCATAACTTGTCTCTTCATCTTCATCCTTCTCCTCCTTTTTCTCTTCTTCTTTTTCCTCTTCCTCCTCCTCTTTTTCCTCCTCTTCCTCATCTTTTTATTATTTTTCTTTCTCCTTCTCTTCCATTTACTTTTCCACCACAGATCAACTTGAATCTCAACCAAGACGACCTCCTCTGGGACATCAAACAGAATCTCCTCCAATCCATCGCCACTGTAAGTTCTCTGTCATCCATCCATTCATTCGCCTATCCACCGTTCATCCATCCACCCATTCATTCATCAATTCATCTATTTATGCATCTATAAATTCAATAATTTATTCTTTCATACATCTATCCATCCACTAAGCCATTTATCCATCCGTTCTTGTTCACCCATCTTTACCCACACTCATAGTTGAGCGCTAAACCATTCGATTCATCCGTTTTTCTTTGTTTTTCTGCAAGCTTCAACTTGCCATAATTGCTAGAAAACGGAACAAGGGCGCCTCAGTTGCTTGCTTTGACGCTTTGTAAACAAGAAGGAAGTTGTTATAAAGTTATTATCACCGTGAAAATGTCATATACACCAGTTTGGATTTAGATTTTTTTGTAAATTTCAGCTGCAAGGTTTTCCATATTGCTGCATACCCCCACACCACACCACACACCACAATTTATCTTCTCTTGGGGTCTTATCCCACATGCTTGCATTCTCTGTAGTTCGAAGTTAATCAACGCCCTGTTAGCTTTCCATCAAAAAGGTGCTAGTTTCAGCAAAATAGAGTACAGGTTCACTCAAATTGTTGCGCAAACAGCAGCATGCCTTGCAAACCTAAGCAGAAGCATGTTTGACGAAGGGATTGGCGCTCAATGAGAATGTGATTAGGCTCATCAAAGGCAAATAAAAGTTATTTTTCATCAAAGCTAATTAACTCACCACGCCTCTGTGAGAACGTTTTTTCACGTCGCTAAATCACTACGCTTGATCAGAACATTAAGCAATAACCTCCGTGGTGTCTTCATGCATCGTTGCTGTTCCGGTATCTCTGTTGCAAGCGTTACAAAGCTGTTGCTATGCATTGCAACTGGTGTAACGGTGAACGTTACAACAAAGCTGTTACTAGGTCATAAATTCCACTGTGACGTGAAGCAAGGTATGGTGGTGCACAGGTGAGGTAACCTTCAGGTGAGCTTAGCATTGACCCGAGGAATGTGATGATAGCAGGGTTCCTTCAATGGCCTCAAAGCAACTTTAATCCCTTAATAATCTTTTCTTTCTACACTTATCTTACACACCTAACTGAATTACTTGCCTTGACATGCCCTTTTGTAAGCATCACAGCATTCCACACTCTCTCAAGCACCAGCCAATAGTTTTACAGTGGCGCCAACTTCAAATATCTCTGAGACTCTTCATCGTCACCACCATCGCTTTAACCTTTGAGAATTCCACCACGAATTTGCACTACACCACACCACACCATACCAACCACTCCACACCACACCACACTACACCACACTACACCACGCCATCCCATACCACTCAACACCATAAGAAAACATACCTTCTCCACACCGCAGCAAACTATACCACAGTACACCACACTACGCAACACCACACCACACCACGCCACACCACGCCACTCCACGCCGCATTATGCAACACCACACCACGCCACGCCATGCCACACCACGCCACACCACGCCACACAGGATCTCAAGGATGGACTTAACCATGACTTCTACCAGCCGCCAACGGCCTTCAAGGCAGCCAAATTTTTGGATGCTGAGAGGATGCTCAGGGAGTACTGCATGGAAGATGGATGCAACCTGCAGGTGAGGATGATGAAGAAGAAGAGGAAGAGAATGGGGCTGATGATGATGATGATGATGATGATGATGATGATGATGATGATGATGATGATGATGATGATGATGATGATGATGATGATGATGATGATGATGATGACGATGAAGATGACGATGATGATGATGATGATGATGATGATGATGGTGATGATGATGATGATGATGATGATGATGATGATGATGATGATGATGACGATGACGATGAAGATGATGATGATGATGATGACGATGACGATGACGATGAAGATGACGATGATGATGATGATGATGATGATGATGATGATGATGATGATGATGATGATGATGATGATGATGATGATGACGATGATGATGATGATTCACTTATTCATAAAAACAATAGCGTACCATTCATTGACCCCTTTGAAAATGTCTTGTGTCATTGTTGTATTTACGTCAAGTCACGAATCGTTATTCCATTGTTATTTTGTTACTGCGGTCTTCGGTGCCTGTTCGTGTTGAATGCTTTCTTCAGATGACCTAGTAATGTCACAGACCTTCATGACCTACTTAGACATTTTAAGACTCCAAAAACCTTAAAATCCTTTTCCTCATCCAACCAATTATCAATTCATCCATATGCTCATCCATCCAGTCAACCATCCATGAATCAATACATGCATGCATCCATCCCGCAGATGATAGCGAAACGACGCATATACAAGGTGCTCAAGATGGACAAGCGCAAGCTGGCTGAAGTCAACACCAAGGTGTAGTGGTGTTGCTGTTGGTGTTGTTGTTGATATTGTTGTTGACGTTGCTGTTGCTGTTGATGTTGCTGTTGATGGTGTTGTTGATGTTGTTGTTGCTGGTGTTGTTAATGTTGTTGTTGCTGGTGTTGTTGCTGGTTTTGCTTTTGCTGGTGTTGCTGGTTTTGCTTTTGCTGGTGTTGCAGGTGTTGCTGTTGATGTTGCTTTTGCTGGTGTTGTTTGTGTTGCTGCTGAATTCTATTTTCACTTCTCTTTTTTTATATCTCTTTCCTTGTCATTCTTTCTATTAACGCATTGGTCAACCCACACCACACCATACTATACCCCACAGACATCCCGCAAGAAGCTGATCCAGTTGGTGCAGTTGAACTCAGTAAAGAAAGTTTCTAAACTGCTCGATAGAGGGCTAGACCCTAACTTCGTTGAGGCCGATAAAGGAGGTGGGTGTTTGAGGTGAAATATTATTCAAACTATGCGCTACAACAAACTATACATTCATTTGAAACTGAAATCAATCAACAAAATCATTTTCCAATGCAAAAATGTTCTTGTCAATGATTTTTGTTTAAAAATTGACTTTCACGTTTTCAAGCTTAAACTTGGAATGTTCTGAACACGTTATCTTCATAATCAATGAAGCCTTCACAATCAGACAAAGTAACAACGTCACAAATACATAAAAATATAAACTATAAATATAATAAAAATAATAAGAACAATAATAATATTACTACAAATAATAAAAGTCATAATAATCTATAGGACTACCTCCGCCACGAATAATTCATTCAAAGTTTAAAAATCTGCATTTGTTGCCGATATGTCATTGTGTCTTTTGTTATCCTCCCCTAAAAATGCCCTGCGATCAGTAGTTTTTTGTGACTGACAAAAGGGCACAATATAATAAATATAGAGGGCGCCTTAGCTGCTCGTCCTGGCACTTTAAGAGTTAGAGTTATTTATCATTAATAATAATAATAATAATAATAGAAATAATAATAATAATAATATTATTATTATTTTTATTTTTATTACTACTACTACTACTACTACTACTACTACTACTACTACTACTACTACTACTACTACTACTGCTACTACTACTACTACTACTACTACTACTACTACTACTACTACTACTACTACTACTACTACTACTACTACTACTACTACTACTACTACTACTACTACTACTACTACTACTACTACTACTACTACTATTATTGTTATTATTATTTTTTATTTTGTTTTTTTATTAATATTCTCATTATCATCATCATCATCCTTATTATTAGTATTTTTATTACTATCATTTTCCACCATCATCCTTATTTTTAGTATTATGGTTAATATTATTGTTGTTGTTGTTGTTGTTCTTCTTCTTCTTCTTGTTCTTCTTCTTCTTGTGGTTGTTGCTGTGATTGATTATAATGATAATTATTTTTACATTAAAATGCGCCACTAATGAAAGACTTGTTTTGTTAATTACCAAAATCCTTCATTCAAGTGACACGCCCGCTTATGTCATTGTGTTATTTCGTCTGTTAATATTATTTATTGTATTTTTTTCAATTTCATTGTGTCGTATTGTATCGCATCGTATAGTATCGTATAGTGTTGTATAGTATTGTATCGCCCGGTATAAATTTATATTGTATTTTGTTTCGTCATATAATATCATTTTGTATTGTGTTGCATTGCTTACACAACACACCAGGCCACATCCTTTCTACACATCTATCCACATTCTTTCATCTTTCACACCTCTTCACATTTTCTCTTTCCCACAAACCATCACCTTTTTTCACACTCTTCCAAAAACCACCACACCTTTCCACACACCACCCACTTCCACTCAGAGTGCGCCATGACGATCAGTGCAGCTCACAGCGACCCCAACGAAATGTTGCTGACCCTTGTGGGAAAGGGAGCTCACTTGGACTTCAGGAACGTCCAGTCCTTCACCGCTCTGCACAAGGCTGCTTGTCTCGAGAACCACAAAGCCATCCAGGTGTGGTGGTCGTGGTGATTGTGAAGAAAATGGTGAAGAGGTGGTGAAATGGAAGAAAAAGATGGAAGTATGGCGATGATGATGAGTTATGATGATGGATTAAATGGAAAACAAAATGTTAAAGTATCATCTCATCCGTTCTTTTTCCACCTCTTTTATTTTTCACCACCCCACTCCACTCCACCTATCCATACCTTCTCAGGCACTGTTGAGTCTAGGAGCCAGTCCAAACTACAAGGACAAGGACTCATTGACGCCTCTCTACCACGCCGTCATGAACAACAAGAACACTCACTGCGCAGAAGCTCTCCTCAAGGACTACGCCCTTATCGGCTCTGTCGACAACATGGGCTACAGTGAGATACACCAGGTGTTGTTGGTGTTGTTGCTATTGCGTTTTTGATGGTAGTGTTGTTAATGTAGTTGTATTGTTGTTGTTGTGCTGTTGTTGTTGTTGCTCGTGGTGCTGCTGGTGGTGCTGCTAGTGATGTTGCTGAAATTGTTGTTAAACTGTTGAGGTTTTTGTTATATTTATGCATATCCTTGGTGTTTCATAGATATCACCTACCAATCAACCACTACGGTCTCAACAACTACAGGCAAGTCTTCTGGGCAAGTCAGGCCACATTGACTTGTTGTTGTCGTACGGAGCAGACGTCAATTGCACAGACCTGCAGGGCAACACCCCCCTGCACCTGGCTGTCAAGCATCAACAGGTGCCAAGCCTTCAAAACTTTGTTTCATGTACTAGTTTTTGATTGGTCATATGTAAGAATATTTATATTTTAGTTATTTATGTTATATGTTCAAATATATCTGATATAAGGTATTAGATATATTATCTTGAAACAAAACTAGTTTATTTATTAATTAAACCACCACACAAACACATAATCTGCACCTCACCACACCCCTTTTTAAAATAATTTTTTTTTTACCACTTAGCTGGAAAGCGCCAGGATGTTGTTGTTCAGGGGAGCAGACAAGGAGTGCACCAACCTTCTCAACCAGAACGCCCTCCATCTGGCTTCCTTCTATGGCTACTCCTCCCTCCATCAACTCATCGCCTCGCACTCACAACAAGACACCAGTCAGTTTTTTCTCTATCACCTGCCTTTATTGCCCATCCTTTATTTATCAATCCTTAACCTTCCATTCATCATTTATCTCTATCTACAACCTTCCACTCATCATTCATCTCCATCCTCAACCTTTCACTCATCATTCAGCTCCATTCTCATCCCTACACCTATTCACCCGTCTATTCTCACGTTAAACCCATCTATTTTCACTCAACCATCCATCATCGCAGCTCCAGTGAAAGAGATGCCGGTGTACAACGACAAGAGCAGGTCCACACTGCGCAAGCGCAGTCACGGTAACCTGATGACATCAAAGCTCAAAAAACTTTCCCTCTCCTCACCCTACTTGCACCAGTCTGTCACCAACCTGAACTCCACAGATGCCAGGTACTCCATCAGAAGCTTCGAAAGCGAAGGAAACAGCACTGGTAAGTAGATGTGTGACAGTGTGGTATGGTGTAGTGTAGTTTGGTATGGTGTGGTGTAGTATGGTTGTGGTGTGGTGTGGTTTGATGTGGTGTGGCGTGGTTTAGTGTGTTTTAATGTTATAGAGGCTCTAGTAGCTACGGTGTTGGTCTGGTGAGCGTGATACAATTCAGCTGGCTGTAAAGAGATTGCATGAAAGTAAAAGCATGATTTCGTTAAAACAGTACTACTTAGCTAGTATCAATAACTTTAATTTTATTTCAAATGAAATACTAAACTCATGAAATCAACACCAATTGACCCAAAATGAATCACAACCACTCACAGGATCGGCAGACCAGCAGTTCGAGTTTGACCTTAACAACGACTCCAGACCCTCCTCGTGGACCAAGCCCACCGAGAGCTCAGCCAACCCCCACATTTCACAAACCACCACACCCACTTCCTCCTTGAGGGACTTGCACACGCCCATGAAGACTTCTTACCGCTCTCAACTTTTCAACGCCATCAGCAGCAGAGCCATTCCAGAGAGCAACATGGAGAGCGAAGCATCTCATGCAGCTTCCTACAACCACACTCCTCCTTTTGCTTACAATCAAACACTTGAAAACCGACCAAATAGCAGCAGCAACACCAGCAACTACAGCAGCAACCACAGCAGCAGCAACCGACTAACAGCTTCTTGCGAGCAGCTGACGGAAGACGAGTACTTGAACAGCAGCGAGGTTGAGACCCTGTTAAAGAATAAATCTTCCAAACCACCTCTCCACAAAGTCAACAACAGTCAACAACACGTCTTCCAGAAACAACACTCGGCTCCCAAGCCCACTGCAGTCGTCATGTCTTCCAAAACGTCACCTAGCAAACAGAGCGACACCTACCTCAACAGTATCGAGGTGAATGGAGCACTCAAGAAACACACGTCTCCTCTCTCCCTCCCCGCCACAATCATTCCATCTCCTCACCTTCTCAAACCCACCAACCGATCCTCACACCTCTTCCCCAACAAAGCCCCACCCACCTTTGAAAAGCCACTCCGCACCAATATGAACCTCCCCCTCAAACAGAACCCCCAATCCCCCAAGTCCCCCACCTTCGCCAACATCCCCCCTCCCCCCACCTTTCCCAAAAACTTCATCAAACCTACCTCTCCAGCCACCACAAACAATAAAGTGCCTTTCAAGAACATCAACAAACGACACTCCAACCCAACCTTCTCTCCTCCACTCCCGCCACCACCTTCTCAAAGCGCGGGAGATTGTGAATTTGCCTTCCCACCTCCACCACCCATGTTCTGAACAGCAGCAATAAGCAACGTTTTATAAATGACATTTTGAATTTTACTTAAATTGTATTCAAAAGAGCAATCATATTGTACGGAGTATAATGAGGAGCAAGTAGGAAACCTTGTAGAGCATTCGAGTGTAGATTGTAGTTTGTAGTCCAATAAATAGCCAAAAAAAATTCTTTCCAACAAAATAAACCACCCACGTCCATTCAAACACACACACACACA
Source organism: Branchellion lobata (assembly GCA_947562095.1). Classification (NCBI taxonomy): domain Eukaryota; kingdom Metazoa; phylum Annelida; class Clitellata; order Hirudinida; family Piscicolidae; genus Branchellion; species Branchellion lobata. The sequence continues at coordinate 5,317,106 of OX387255.1, read as the reverse complement.
CACACACACACACACACACACACACACACACACACACACACACACACACACACACACACACACACACACACAAACACACACACACACACACACACACACACACACACACACACACACACACACACACACACACACACACACACACACACACACACACACACACACACACACACACACACACACACACACACACACACACACACACACACACACACACACACACACACACACACACACACACACACACACTCAGCAAGTAAAACATCCACTCAACCCAACAACCACAACTTAACCACCACCATCATAACTACACGATCCTTTTACCACCCAATCAAACCGCCTTAAACATCACCCCCACCACGCGTCTTCTTACGACGGTGGCGAACATGGGCGGGGTCAAAGCCTGCTTCCTTGGAGCCAAAGACTGCCCACTCAGGGGTTTGTGCCATGTACGACTCACTGCTGAAGGCCTCTCCGGTGTCCTCGAAGCGCCTGTTGAGCTGGTGGAAGCGCTCGTAGTCTATCCACGTATGCCATTTGCCGTCCACCTTGAACTGTGGCGGTCGGGGGTGGTTGATTTGAAAAGTGGAGGGAGTTTGAAAGTGATTGTTTGTGGTTGAGGATGTTCTAGAAAGTGGTTGAGAATGTTCTAGAAAGTGGTTGAGAATGTTCTAGAAAGTGGTTGAGGATGTTCTAGAAAGTGGTTGAGGATGTTCTAGAAAGTGGTTGAGGATGTTCTAGAAAGTGGTTGAGGATGTTCTAGAAAGTGGTTGAGAATGTTCTAGAAAGTGGTTGAGGATGTTCTAGAAAGTGGTTGAGGATGTTCTAGAAAGTGGTTGAGGATGTTCTAGAAAGTGGTTGAGGATGTTCTAGAAAGTGGTTGAGAATGTTCTAGAAAGTGGTTGAGGATGTTCTAGAAAGTGGTTGAGGATGTTCTAAAAAGTGGTTGAGGATGTTCTAGAAAGTGGTTGAGAATGTTCTAGAAAGTGGTTGAGGATGTTCTAGAAAGTGGTCGAGGATGTTCTAGAAAGTGGTTGAGAATGTTCTAGAAAGTGGTTGAGGATGTTCTAGAAAGTGGTTGAGGATGTTCTAGAAAGTGGTTGAGGATGTTCTAGAAAGTGGTTGAGGATGTTCTAGAAAGTGGTTGAGGATGTTCTAAAAAGTGGTTGAGAATGTTCTAGAAAGTGGTTGAGGATGTTCTAGAAAGTGGTTGAGGATGTTCTAGAAAGTGGTTGAGGATGTTCTAGAAAGTGGTTGAGGATGTTCTAGAAAGTGGTTGAGGATGTTCTAGAAAGTGGTTGAGGATGTTCTAGAAAGTGGTTGAGGATGTTCTAGAAAGTGGTTGAGGATGTTCTAGAAAGTGGTTGAGAATGTTCTAGAAAGTGGTTGAGAATGTTCTAGAAAGTGGTTGAGAATGTTCTAGAAAGTGGTTGAGGATGTTCTAGAAAGTGGTTGAGAATGTTCTAGAAAGTGGTTGAGAATGTTCTAGGAAATAGGTTGATAGAGTGGGATAAAGAGGTCTTCGGAGGAACTTGCAAGATGAACTATCTCAAAGGTGGATGAAAAACAAAGAGCCTAAACGAAAGAAACCAAGACCACAAGTACAAAGAGAAAACCACAACAAAAAAGCACCTTGTTGTGAGCCAGGAGGAAGCAGTTGGAATGTTGGTGCTGGCAGGCGAGGAGGTAGGAGGGCAGCAAAGGCAGCAGAGCCTGAACGAAGGACAACACCTCCTCGTACCAGGGCACGTTGCCCATCGTCATCTTGCCCTTACCCCCGCTGTCACCGCAATACGTCACGCCCTGTGGGGGTGTTGTGGGGTGCGTGTATGTGTTGTGCGTTGGGTAGGTACTACATGTGTGTTGGGTATTTGGTATGTATATATGTGGATTTGCGTGTGTGTGCAGTGCGTATTGGAGGTTGTTATATTAATACATATGGATAATTATTGTTATTATTACAATTACTTACGAATCATGGTAATAATAATAAATAATAGATTAAATAAAATTTTAAAAACTATAAAAACACATACTAATAATAATAAACAAATTAATAATAATAAAATAATGATAATTAATAATAATGGGAGTACCTTGACTTCGATGAAGTCGGGTTCTCCGAGGCGCACCAGGTCAGCGTACTGAGGCAGGTCACCCTCGTTGTAGCCCTTCACCATCGTCAGACGGTACACTGTGCGTTGTCGCTGCATTGTGGTGGTGGTGGTGGTTGTTTGTAGTGGTAGTGGTTTTGTATAGTGGTGGTATGGTTTTGTATAGTAGTGGTATGGTTTTGTATGGTAGTGGTATGGTTTTGTATGGTAGTGGTGGGGTTGTGATTATTGTTAGCATTCTCCCAACAGCCACCTTGTCTTTCAGGGCAGTCAAGCACTGCAAGTATCTCTCCCAAAAGTCCCCAAACAAGGGTCTGTCTATTTTCCGCAACGCCTCTTTCGAACCCGCGTCCACACTGACGTACAACTGCGTCACGGGACTCAATGACCTGCGCAAGCGTCACATGTGATGGTCACATGACGTAGATAAAAGTATATAGTACAACAATACAAGACCACAGTATTAGAACACAAAGGAAAGACGACTATTATTATGGTAGTGATTTGAGGGAGGTCTAAGACAACCCCAAAAACTTTCAAAACCATTAATCTCTTGAGAGTTGAATGCCACTATACTCATATTCACTAGGATAAAAATAAACAAAAATGAAATTTTAAAAAGCAAAAAAACATGAAAAAAAAACCTGATGGCGTCTGGAAACTGTGCGTTGGTGACGAGAAAGGAAGAGATGTGTCGGTGGTGGAGGAGGCTGAGGAGTTGGTTGATGTGTGGGTACATGATGGGCTCTCCCACCAGCGAGAGGGCACAGTGCATGGGCAAGAGACCCTCCTGGAGACGTGCGCTATCGACCCCTGGAACTCCTGTGTGTGTGTGTGTGTGTGTGTGTGTGTGTGTGTGTGTGTGTGTGTGTGTGTGTGTGTGTGTGTGTGTGTGTGTGTTTGTGTGTTTGTGTGTGTGTGTGAGTGTGTAGGTAGTCAAAACAACCTTTGAACTGCTTGATCATGTTGGTGTGGTTGTCGATGGCCTGAGAGACAATGGAGGCTGGGTCATCAGTGTGCCATCGCCACTCTGTGCCCACGGGATTCGTGTGATGTCTGTGTGTATGTGGGTGTGTGTGTGTGTGTGTATGTGTATGTGTGTGTGTGTGTGTGTGTGTGTGTGTGTGTGTGTGTGTGTGTGTGTGTGTGTGTGTGTGTGTGTGTGCAGAAAAGAGTAAAGGGGTACCTCCAGCAGAATACACATTTGTTCGCACAAGCAAGGGAGGGAGTGGCTTCCATGCATCGGTGGCTCTCGATGCCGTAGAAGGTGTGCTTGTAACAACCTCCTCTACCCCGCAACATCGACTAGTGGCCAGTAAAGCACCATGCCACGTGCAGCCACATGCAACCACATACCATCACACACCACCACATCCAACTGTAAACACACGAACCACCACTTGCACAAGGCGCACACAACCACGCACACACCTTGGTCCAGCGACAAAGCTTGACAGCAGAGTGTCGTCCGATGATCTTGTAACCCTGCTTTTCGAGGGAGGATCTCATAGTACTTGTCAACATCTCCCTCACTTCTGGTGGTCTGCCCCTCGACTGGGGGAGGTTGGGGGTTGAAGAGTTGAAATGGAGATTGGGGGTTGAAAAATAAAAAGAAATGGAGTGTCACGGACGTAAGTACTCGTATTAAAGAAAAAGAAGAGGAAGCTGGAAGAAGAAGTACTCATGTGAAGAAAAGATCATTGAGAGAAACATGAATGTGATAAGAAAAAAAAGAATATATTGATAGGAAAGGAAAAATGGATTATTGATGAAACAAACGATACAGAATGATGATAGAAGAGGGGATACAGGTTGATGACCAAACAACACCTTCTGCAGCATCTCTCCCAAATCCTCAACGTCCAACAAGTTCTCCTCTCCATTCACACTCTCCAAATCTTCTTCCTCCTCTTCATCATCTTCATCATCATCGTCATCATCATCTTCTTCTTCATCTTCTTCAATGCCTGACGAGCTATCAGGGTTTTCTTCAGCACCATTCTGCTGACAACACTGTTCACTCAAACAACGTCCAGCCTTCTCATCCCGCCCATTCCTGTTTCCATGGTCACCAAAAGAAGCAGAGGACTTCAGAAGTGCCAGCAATCTCTCCGACCACTGTGCAAACTCCTTGTTGATATCTGTATGGTGTGCTGGCTCAACATCATTCCATGACAACCAACATCATTCCATGACAACCAACAACATCCCATGACAACTAACAATATCCTATGACAACCAACAACACCTCATGACAACCAACAACAGCTCATGACAACCCACAACATCCTATGACAACCAACAACAACTCATGACAACCAACAACATCCCATGACAACCAACAACATCCTATGACAACCAACAAAATCCCATGACATCTCCAACACCAAGACAACCTTGAGAGGCCTCATCAAGGATGAAGTTGGACATATACTGATGAGCTCCCAGACCTCCCAGATCCTTGTCCAGTTGTCTGCCCACCTGCACATGAGTGAGTGTAAGTGGTCTTGCTCTGTAAGAATTTTAAAAACAAACAGCCTACCACTGCAAAGTTCTCTTTGTACTCCGAACTGCCAAGTGATACAACAGAGAAATTACTGTTGATGAAGAGGGTGTTTGAGACGCGGAAATCATGACGAAGGTCGTGGAGGTGGTGGAAGAACCATTTGCATGAGGTGGGTGGTGTCCCTCCGAGGTGGGTGGACACTATGAAAATGTGCAGCTTTGTAGAGTCTAACTGGGTGTGATTTGTTATAATTGAATACTTTTGATATTTTGAGTTTATTTTTGATGACTTACTGATTTTTGGAGGTTTTCGTCAAGATCATAAGTATCCAAGTTTGTCACTTGTACTTCTATATGCCTGTCTCTCAAAAACGCCTCCAATCGTTCTGTTAGTTTCTAAAAAAACATTTTTAAAGTTTTAATTTTTTTTCTTAAGTTAAATAATTATTTCTGTGAATCACCTTTGAATTTCCTGTTTCAGAAGCATATAGCACTTCGACTCGTTCGATATGTGAACCCTTCTTTTTTTGTAACCTTTTCAAACGCTTCTTTTCGGTCTGCAAAAGTTGAATAAATTTTCATATGCAGCAAACAAATACTAGCTCGGTAAAATAGAATAAATCACACTCTCAGAAAATATGGTAGGAAGGTAAAGCATCATGCATCTTTTAAGTAGCGTACAAGAGAGTTGTTGAAGTAGCTGGAACGGTAGATGACGTAAACAAGACCTGCTCCAGCCACAGTCACCAGCAACCCCTTAGCCGTCATCCATTTGAAGAGACGTTCAATCATTTTATATTCAAACCTGGTACACTTTTAAATTGCATGCTTGTATGGATGTGTAAGTAAAACTTTCGGTGATGAATTCATGGATTTTGTACTTCCAAAATAGTGAGTTAGAATTTTAAAATATATTAATTAATGTTTTGAGTTTTTCAATTTTGCTAAAGCACGTAAGATCGTTTTTTTTAATTTACTTTATTTAAACTATTTTTACTAATTGTTTGAAATTCAATGTTTCAAATAAAAGTTATAAAAAAGTTAATTTATCTGAGAGTTATAATTTTTGCTGATTGCGATTTTTTTAAAATAGCCGAATCCACTATTTTCTCGTTTGAAATACAGAAATTGCAGTGAAATTTTCAAGCAACGCCTACATAAATACCTTTTTCCAACTTACTCAACAAGAAAGAAAACAAGTATTGAAAGGCGTTACAAGGTGTTTTGGTATTCAAACAGACTTACTTGGGAATATGAAAAATGGTTGAAGAGGAAAAAGACATTGCAGTAAGCTCGTCAACGAATCGGCTACAAGAATATAATAGTCAAAGCGGAACAGAAGAAACTCCTAGTAAAAGGGTTGGATTGTCTAGAAAAAGTTTCGGTTGCTTGATACGGTGAAGATGAAAAAAAGATGATTTAGCTACAAATTTTAGTTGTGGTATGAGAGAAATTGAAGAGTAAAAGAAACCAAAATTATGCATGGTGGAAGAAGGGACGAGTGAAAGGTTTGATGAAATATTAATTGAGAAAAGAGATTCAATAAGTCGAGAAGACTTGCTAAAACATAAAAGATCCAATTTCGAGCCATTGAGTTTGAGGAACATAGAACCACTTCTAGAGATTATTTCACCAATACAAGAAACAATTCTAAAGATAGTAAAAAATAATTCATATTTATATCCAGCTTTCCAACGAACTTCTTCCCTCACTATTCTGGGAGTCGCATTCACTGAAACTCTCACATCACACCTCAAATTGACAATATTATTACTAAATGCTACCAAACGTTTCATGCGTTTAAAATAATAAGGGCTTTATGGTCCTAAATTATATCATATAACGGAATCTCTCATTATATCTCGCATAAAATATGCAGCACCTTCATGGTGTGGATTTGCCAATAATGAACATATAAAACAACTCCAATCTTAAATTTATAAACTTATAAGGCTTAGCTACCTTCCTCCTAACTATCCTAAAATAAAAGCTATATTTGCATCTTTTGATGAACGCTTGTTCTCAAGAGTTACCAATAACCCGCACCATGTACTCCATCAGATCCTCCCACCTGTCAAGTCTACATCCCATGATATGCGAAGACGAACGCACAATTACACCATAATAATTTACTCCTCCTACCAAGACAAAACATTCCTTCTTCGTCTTCTCAATACTCAATAAGCTCATATACTCATTGTTCATCGTTTTTAATTTGAACTTTTCTTCTTACTTTTTTGCCGTTTGTTGTGATATCAATGCTGACTTTTTTGACTGATAACACTCTGTTCTCATATATTTTAATGTTTTCTTTTTCAGTTCGATTGTTCGCCGTGTTTTTGTAACATTTCCAGCGTATGTCTGAACTTGATTTAATAAAGACTATTAAAAAAATGTTTTTAAAAATCGCTCACTTTCTTGTTTTTTAATTTTTTTAACTTTTCAAACGGTATTCTTGTAAAGTTGACGACTTTACTGCAATGCCTTTTATTTTTCAGCCATTTCTCAAATTCACAAGTATGTTTTGATAACATAATTTTTGCAATGCTTCTCAGCACTTGTTTACTTTCTTGTTGAGTAAGTTGGCAAACAGTATTTATGTATAAGTTGGTTGACAAGTTCACTGTAATGTCTGTATTTCAAACGTGAAAATGACGAATTCGGCAATTTTTGAAAAATCTTTTAAAATTTTTGCAATCAGCTAAAACTCTTATAAATTAAACTTTTTTATGACTAAAATTTGAAACTTCAAAATTCAAATAGATTGTAAAAATAGTATAAATCAACTAAATTAGAATAACGGCTTATACGTCTTATCTTTTGCGCAACTGGAAACTATGATGTCAATGAATGTTTCATCAGAAGCAGATTTTTTGTGGTTGCATAGTTGTGAACAATCAAAAAGCTAATGTTAAAAACTTGTTGAAGTAAGCAAAATTTTTAAAATTATCAAACCCATGTGATGTGAGCTCTTCAAATATTGCTCAAAGTTTTCGAAATATAAATTTGTTTTTTTCAGAAAGCAATAGAAAAAGAAGGATCATCAATCTTTATCCTTTTTGTCTTTCTTATCCTTGTCCTTCTTGTCCTTTTTGTCCTTGTTTTTTTTATCTTTGTGCTTCTTGTCCTTCTGTAAGATCATTTTGGAATAATGAAAGTTATCTTCAAGTGAAAAATTGAATTTTAACTGAAAAATTTCACAAAATATCACAAACCCCTTTGCCTTCCTTTTTTTTGCATCCTCCGGATCCGCCGCTACCGCTACTGCTACTGCTGCTGCTGCTGCTGCTGCTACTGCCACTACCATGACGCTTCTTGTCCTTGCACTCTTTCGTGTCTTTATCCTTTTTGTCCTTGTCCTTACAATCCATGGCTGTAGCGGTAAAAGAGTCTGAAGAAATGTAAAGGGCTGTGAAATGGGCAAGTATCAAAAGAATATCTTTATATGTGATGTTGGCGATTGATCGAGACCGTAAGCACAGCTCATACTTGAGTAAACTGCAATCGATAGTGGACTTGATGTGGGATGTTCGTTGCTACAAACAATCATAAAGACCTCCCATAAAAACCATTGATTTACAACCCGACTTTCTAAGCCTACAGTACATTAGTCCTTACTTAACTTCTAAACCAGGATTTGAATAACCCAAAGGAAAACCTTCAAAAGTAGCATGTGTGAGGTGTTTAAAGCCCTAATGAATAAAATACGATGTGATAGTTGAACGAAAATATAACAAATTATTTAATTATAAGAAACTCACTTTGGTTCGACGTACAACACAGGTACCACCAGTGACTCAGTGCTTTGACATTTTGAAGCGTTGTTAGCTAATTAGTAGTCATGACCGTGAATAATTAATAATCAGGCGCCACACAAATTGATCAAATAATAACACAAATGCATAGGTACTTTATTATGGACATCATATTATTATTATGAGTGACATTTTTTTAAAGTTTTGAAAATCAGCAGTTCGTAGCGGTTGAAAACGAAACCCTCGAAATGAAATGTTCAAAAAGAAAAGATTCACCGAAGCTCAGGTGTTTACAATCAAGTGAGAACGTTTGAAAAAATATGATTTCTTGAAGTCTTGAACAGGAAGAAACCCTCAAAAATTTATAATCTAATCAAGACATTTGTAGCGCGCATTTTAGCACTTTGTTGAAATATAACATTTCGAATACAAATTGGAAAATTTGGAACACAAGGTCTTGTTAACTTGAGGTAATAACCTAATCAGTAGTGGCCTGGTGGCTCATGGCATGGGGTACTTGTCCTGACCTGGGTGTGGTGGTCATGATGAAATGATGATGATGATGATGATGATGATGATGATGATGATGATGATGATGATGATGATGATGATGATGATGATGATGATGATGATGATGAGGATGAAGAAAAAAAATAAGAAGAAAATGGAGGAAAAGAAGAAGATGGGAGAAGAAAGTTATGGTTGAATAATAGTCAAAAAAGGTATTGTAAATGTTTGGAATAGATTAACAACTGCCATTGAGGCCGGGAAGTGATTGAAGGAGTACCTTGTAAATTGAATGGTGTTGTTGCTTGGGTATTTGGCGGTGGTGCATAGTGAGGGGGATGTTGTGGGTGTGGGTGTGGTGGACATGGCTGTGGAGGACAGGGGTAATGTGGGTATGAGGGAGGACAGGGCTGTGCAGGGTAAGGTTGAGAGGGACAAGGTTGAGAAGGATATGGTTGAGAGGGGTAGGATGGGAAAACACAAGGGTTTTTGTTCCCTGCTTTGTTTTTCTGTGGGAAAATGTTCAACACGGTTATTTGGTGTCATAGTTGTAGCCATTTCAACTCACATTCTTCTTATCTTTTTTGTCATGTTTCTTTGACTTGTGATGTTTTTTCCCATGGCAACCACCACCACTACTACTACTACTACTACTGCTACTACTACTGCTGCTGCTGCTGCTACTACCACTACTACTACTACTACTACGACTACGATGTCTGGGGTGGTGATGGTGCTTGTCCTTGTGTTTTTTGTGTTTTTTGTCTTTTTTGGAGCAATCCATCGTCTGAAACGAAGTTCCGGGATTTGTAGAAATTATGTAAAAAATAAATGCAATTACTTAAAAATTAAAAAAAGTATTTAGTTTATAAATTATTGATGTTGGAAAATTGCCGAATATCGAAATTTTTGTTTATACTAAACATAAAACTAACTTTAATAACCGTGATTCAGGCAAGCTAGAAATTGATTAGGTGTATGAATATGCAAATGTTGATATCTGGGCCACCCTGGGACCAAATTAATAAATTTTAGAGATGCGTTGAAACTAAATATCCTATGTACTATGATAGAAGTTGAAGTCATTCATGAAATAGTTATTAAAAATTTTCAGAACTAGCGGTGGGAAACCTACAATTAAGATTCATAAAAAAACATTAACCTGGAAATTTAGAAAAATTAGCTGTAAATATAAAAAATATTGATATTCAAAATTTTCGTGTTGAAATGATAAGTGTTGGAATTTCAAAAAAAAAAACTTATTTGACCCTATTAGTTTAAAGAGATAAATTCTTAATATAGCAACTTGCGTTTTAATATCCGTGCATCGGTATTATTAGATTTCTTATTCTTTACTTATTTCGCCACTTTAAAAAATACATTGTAAATAAAATTTTTAGGGATAAGTTTAAACTCAAGATCATTTTGTTGTTTTCTTCGCACTTAACTTGAGCCATTACTTAATGCGATACCTGATGTTTGTAAATAACTCTGATAGGAAATATTTCAAAGGTTATATCTGTGCTAATTCACTTTTCTTTCTAACTCAGTAACACAATATTATATGGATCATTATAAAGAGACCAATATTATGTTGATTGTGGATGAAATGTAAAAAAATAAAAGTATTTTTAGTTTTTCATAAATAAATGACCAAAAATTAATGAAATTTATGTGATCAAAATTTTTTATATGGAATATTACATCAAAGTTTTCCAAATCACTTGACTAGTCTGAGCAGGATGGCAAATTTGTACAACGGCATCGCCCTGCTTGTGGTCATTGTGGCAGCAAGCACTTTCGGTTTAAGCAACAGTTTCTACCTACTCCTTGTTGTGGTGGCATCCTTCCTGGGGTGGGTGGCTGAGATTTATGCAAAGTGGTTGATGTGGATGAGTGGGATGAGATTTCAAATACTATAATTTCTTTTTATCAGATCAGATAAGCTTAATTGGGAGGCTGGTATGCAAGAAATGGGATGTTTGAAGCTGCAAACAGTTAATTATATAATCACTTTCAATAGTTAATCAGCTTAAATTTTGTTAATTATCAAATGTTCTCATAGGGGGCTGGCTTCTGCAGTTTTAATGTGGAAGATGAAGAGCAACAAGGGTGGAGTGCTGATGATGGGCGACGCCAATGATAAAGAAGCCACTGATTTGAGTGCTGGAATTGCACAGGTGTGGTGGTGGTGAGGCTTCAAAGGAAAAAGTAGATTTGAATGGAAAAAAAAAGTTTTTGAAATCTTTTTTCCAAGTTTCTTCGTTTTATTTTTTATCATTATTCTAATTTAATTGTACAATAAATTATTTATTCAACAAAATAATATTTTAATGACTGAAGTTGGTGGAGGAGATAAGGAAGCAGCCAAGCAAGACAAAATGGGACAAAAGGGTGGCTGGCTTCAGCGAGATTACTACTGTGCTCCAAGAGGTGCTTTTTTTCATCATCATCTCACCATCATCATCATTTCACCATCATCATCTGATCACTCATTATCTAACCATCATCTCAAAACACCTCACTGCACCAACAAACCACCAGATTCTGGACTACACCTATCGAGACTACATCCATTCCTGGTACCACCACATTTCCGAGGACCAGCAATTCAGGCTGGAGATCCGTCGCTCCATCCAGCAAGTCTTTGTGGCCTTCTCTAATCGGTTGGCTTTCCCACTACCATTCTATGCTTTCTACCATCATTCCATGTTTCCTGCCACTGATCCCATTACCACCATTTCATGTTTTTTCCATTTTATACACACCACACAACAGCGCATCGAAGCATACCACACCAACCACACTACGCCACACCAACCACGCCACACCAACCACGCCACACCAACCACATCACGCCACACCAACCACACCACGCCACACAGAGCCACCGAGGTTGACCTGGTTCCCTACTTGACCATCCGACTGGTGGATGACTTTGCCTCCCACATACGACTTTACCGCAGGAGTCTCGTCAAGATCAAAGAAGCTCTCAACGATGGTGTGTTTTTTGTTGGTACAGTCGTTGTTGTTGCTGCTGTTGTTTTTGTTACTATTTTTGTTTTTTCTGTTGCTGTTGTTGTTGTTGCTGTTGCTGTTGCTGTTGTTGTTGTTGCTGCTGTTGTTGCTGTTGTTGCTGTTGCTGCTGTTGTTGCTGTTTCATTCAATTGAGTACTTTTTCGGGTGTAAAGTAGCCAGCTAGTTTAAAATATGAGAAATTGAAGCAAAAACAAATCGATAAAGTAAACATTGGCAATAGAAATGGCAACATTCAATAGCAGCCTAACTGACCACATGAATAACAGCGACAATCAATGGTGGCGTCACAATAGCTACAATAGAACACCACCACATCGTATTACACCACCATCGTTGCCACGACACCATCACCACACTAGACCACCACTACACTACGCCATCACCACACTAGACCACCAATTCACCACCACACCACCTTCCCTCAGACCAGCAACCTCTGAGGGACCTCGAGTCGACCTTCTTCGACCTGGAGGCTGACATGGAGGTCGACGTGTGTCGAGACCAACTCTGCACCAACCCACTGGCCGAGCGACGTCTGTGAATTTTCTGGTTACTTAACCATCATCATCATCATTATCCGTATAAACATTTTTCAAATTTTAATCATCAGCATCATCATTAATATTATTTATATTGTTATTTCCATTATTATTTCTACCACCACCGCAGAGTACCTGCAAGAGGTGAGTGAGGTGCTCATGTTCCTGCTTCTTCCCCCCGAGGACTTCCACAACAAGATGCTGCGCTACCTCATCAGGGTGATGATGATGATGATGATGATTTACTGAAATAAATGAAGTAAAAAAAACTGATAAAATGAATATTTAAAAAAATATAATTTATCACTACTAGAGATATAACCTCAATTATTAACAAAATACTTAGCCACAAGATCTTTAACGCAGCAAAGTACTGAGCAGATACAATACAATAAAATTACGAATATTATTATAGGGGCGTTAACCCCGTAGAGTTTCGAGGCCACTCAAAACGTTTTATTATTTTAATTATAGTAAAAAAGTAAAAATAAAATAAATACATAAAATAAAAATATTAAAAAAAAAATACATTATTATTATTATGATGAGGGGATAGGTTTATTAAATACGTAGGTCTTAAGAGATCGACAAAATAATTTTGTTAAACTTGAAGATTTCAAACTGTTAGGCAGGTTGTTCCGCAACTTAGGTCCGCTGACGCTGAACCTTCTTAATCTTAATGATTTTAGCTTGTGCTTGTTGGGAACAGCGTCCTTTGACTCAGCCGATCTCATTCTTTGTTTTTCCGGCAGACTAGCAACTGGAACTAGGTCAAGTGTCAGATATGCAAAACCCTCATTGGACGAACACTTATACATCTGCAGACTACATTTTTGTGCGTGAGCTAGAT
>OX387255.1:5278797-5296297 GCA_947562095.1 Branchellion lobata | reverse complement strand
TTGTGGGCATTCTGCAGCAGATCGTCAAGACCATGTTCGGAGACAGCATCAACCGCAAGATCACCGAGAGCATGGCCAGTTACACCTCTCCTGACAACATCGCTTTCTACTTGCGTCTCCTCAAGGAGGCTTTCTGGCCGGGAGGCAGACTCGCTTCTGAAGCTCCGTGTCGCAGCCACAACGACAAGATGCGACGACGTGTGGTGTGCAAGACGAAGTTGTACGGCTCGGTGTCTGACGAGTTGAAGCACCTCATCAATTCGGAGACCACTCGTCAGGGAGTGTTTCTGGTTTTCGACCTCTTCCAGCAGGCCACCCTCAACAAGAGGCTGGCCTACGTGGTGCTCGAGGGACTCCTTGAAACCTTCTTCCCTGACAACAAGTTTCGGGAAACGTTTGTGAAGCTGCACTCGCAGTCTCCCAGGGTGACCAAGAAGCACCAGGCAGGCAGGAGTGCCAGGAACACCGTTCACAAGACGCCTTCCAACGTTTCCCATAACGGAAGTCTCTATAACAACAGCCACAACACCATGAACCACAGCCATAATCCTAGTGGCATTGACACCAGTGGTGGCATTGGTAATCACAAGAAGAGTAACAGCTACAGTCATAATAGTAATAATAATAAGAATAATAATGTTAATAATACTAATAATAATGAAATTAGTAGCAATACCGTGGTAAAGAGTCAAAGTTCAGGCTACAAAAACAACAACATTGCTATTACCACTGCTACCACTACCGCTACTACAATTTCTACTACTACTACTACTACTACTACTACTACTACTACTACTACTACTACTACTAATAATAATAATAATAATAATAATAGTTATAATAATAATAATAATAATAATAATAATAATAATAATAATAATAATAATAATGATAATACTGCCACTGCTTCTACTACTTCCAACACTACCACTAATAATAATATTGTCGTAAGTAGCAAAAATATCTTTCACATAAATAACACCAATGCAAAAAACTCTACGACTACTACTAAAACTAAAACAACTAATACAACTATTTCTACTCACACTAATATTAAAAACAATATTACGATTACTACTACTACTAATAATAATAATAAAAATAATAATAATATTAACAGTAATAATAAAAAAAGCTTCAAAAAACCTTGCCATTCCGGCGTCTTGTTTTCATAGTCATGTACTGTTAGATGGTGTTCATTTGTACTTCAGTGAATTATCTTTTTCAATCCTTCCTTATTAATACACTAAATCTTTTTTAAATTATTTTTCAAATTTTCAAAACCATTATTTTAACATTAATTTTTAAACTGTTTTTTATTTTTTTATTTTTCATTTGAAAAAAATTCTAAATTCAAGATCCACTCCATCCTTCCATTTAAACGTTTTTTTCCACGAATTTCTTACTATCACATTTGAAGTATTAACCCGTCTACAAATTCCAGCCAATCATGCCTCTTCTCATTTTTTGTTTCTTTTCATCATTTTCCATTTTTGTTCTCATTTCATCTCTAACCCATTTCTTATTTTTCTTCATCCATTCATCATCCACTCTTCACCAGCATCCACCATACATCTTCTCCGCCCTTTTATCCCAGGATTCTACTCATTGGTTACCTGCTCCCAACCACACGGGGGATTTCCACATCTTGCAACCATATGCAGCAACCCTACCAATCAGACACCAGCCTCCGTCACATCTCCTCCAACACTCGTCCACTCCTCCACCACTCCCAATCCGCCATACCTTCCATCATTCTTTCATTACATCTATTATTTGAACCATTCATACTCTTCCACAACTTTGATCAAACTCACCCCTTCCACACCACCTCCATCGCACCTCTCCATCACACCACTCTCCTGCAGAGATGTATATTTTATTGCTCGTCCTAACCACTCGTCTGTTAATATGAGACTTAATCAATGTTGTTCGTATGGTGGTGGAGAAGAGGAAGAGAGGGGGAGGAGAGGAGGAGGAAAGGAGGAGGAGAGGAGGAGGAGGAGGAGGAGGAGAAGGAGGAGGAGGAGAAAGAGGAGGAGGAAGGTGGTGCTGATTATGATTGTTACTTGCCATTTCAAAGTATTAAAAAGCATCTTGTAGGCAAATGAAATAACAGCAGCAACAACAACAAAGATCATACGAAATAGAATAAGGGGGTAATTAATGCACTAATTCGCTACAAGCAAGAAAACACACCGACTATTACTTTCGCCTCCTGCAACAAACCATTTTGGAGTGTTTTTGGCCATATCACCGTTTCTTTGCAAATCCGAACACATGGTCACTCAGCCGCAAGAGTATATTTTGATGCAATCGGCCACACGGTCAACAGTCGCTTTGAAATCTAGGGTTAAGTGAATCTATTTTAGGCATATGTTTAATCAATTCAAATAGTTAGCGCCTCACAAATGGAATTATTTAATACGCTTGTCAATGTGCGCGTGTGTCGTTGTAGGAGACGTGGTTAGAGGCACTGCGCGCTTAAGATCTAATCACTGATCGCTTAGAGATTCGAAATGTTATTTATTTTGAAAATATTCCAAGACGTCGTACGCTTGTATAGCGAAATATAAAGTAAATGTCGTTCACATTCCTGCATGTACGGTTGATAATTAAGGCAAACCTTGCTGCCAATAAACAACATTGCTCTTCGTCCTTCGAACCAACAAAGAAATCAGTTATTTCCATGTGTAAATCACCTTTTCATATCCTCTGGTTGATAGAATGAGTGGAAAAAGTATTAATGAATCGTATGGGAGTTAATGGTTTGGATATAGTGGTTGATGGATTGGATGGAGAGGTTGATGCATTGGATGGGGAGGTTGATGGATTGGATGGAGAGGTTGATGCATTGGATGGGGAGGTTGATGGATTGGATGGAGAGATTGATGATCAAACTAGACAATTAGGCATTTATTTCGACATAAAGTTAATATTAAGACGTTAAGAAGTAAACATCACATCATAATTTTGGCGAACATTCATAAAGGTTCGGAGGCACAATTGGTCGACAGATGGCAGAGTATAAGGGAGTCTGAACCATCGTTTTAATCATCGTTAAAAAGTTTAAAATATAAAACGTGGATCAATTCTAAAGACGATGATGATGTTTATGATGATAGGGATTACGGGAGAATGCTGGAAACTAACGACAACGTCGCGTGAGTTTTGTGGAAGATAAACACGAATACTTGGTTGGAGGCAGATCGAAGTGCTATAAGAAGGAAGTGGTTAAAAACATTGTGAAGGAAGGTGGTGGTGGTGGTGGTGGTAGTAGTAGTAGTAGTAGTAGTAGTAGTAGTAGTAGTAGTAGTAGTAGTAGTAGTAGTAGTAGTAGTAGTAGTAGTAGTAGTAGTAGTAGTAGTAGTAGTAGTAGTAGTAGTAGTAGTAGCAGTAGTAGTAGCAGTAGTAGTAGTAGCAGTAGTAGTAGTAGTAGTAGTAGTAGTAGTAGTAGTAATAGTAGTAGTAGTAGTAGTAGTAGTAGTAGTAGTAGTAGTAGTAGTAGTAGTAGTAGTAGTGGTAGCAGTAGCAGCAGCAGTACTACTACTTCGGAGGCGCAAAGAACCTAGGAGTCTTCCTCATGTAACTTCCCACCTGGATCTCCTTCCTGGGCGCCAGACGTTGATGTATTAACAAAAAAACAATAATAAAAAATTTATTATATTATAATAATGATCATTTAAATGTAAAAAAAACAATGAATAAAAATAATAAAATATCAGTGATAAAAATTGAATTATTTGAAAGGTCAACTCACAGGGGTGTGGTGGGGTTGACATTGTTAAACCAACCTACGTTCTTGTTGCTCCAGTAGGCGTTGTTGTCATTGTTGTCTTTGTTGTTATTATTAGTATTGTTGTTGTTGTTGTTGTACAGAGGTGGGTTGATCATGGTTGTGTTACCCGATGGAGTTACAGAGCCTGTGAATGAGTGGATAGGTGGATGGTGAAGAAAGAAATAAAAAAATCATAATACACATGATAGTTCATTATATATAAAAGGAAAAAAAATGAATGAAGTGAGAATGTGAATAAATTAAATGAAGGAATGGAGGGAAGCAGGATATGTGGAGGAACAACAGAAAAAAAGTAAAATGATTGAACAACAACAAAAAAATCAAAGCAACAGTAACAACGTCAACAAAGCAACAGAAATAACAACAGCAACAACGTCAACAAAGCAACAGAAACAACAACAAAGCAACCAAGACGAAAAAGCAACAGCAACAACCACCTTCACGATTTGCAGGTGATTTTGTTACTGCGGCCTCTACTAGTTGAAGCGGATGGAAGAATGAATGAATGAAAAAAATAGAGAATGAATGAAGGATGAGTGAAGGAATGAAGATAGAGGATGAGTGAAGGAGGAGTGAAGGAATGAAGATAGAGGATGAGTGAAGGAGGAGTGAAGGAATGAAGATAGAGGATGAGTGAAGGAGGAGTGAAGGAAATTTCTAGTTTGAATCAAAAAAACTTAGAAGTACTGAGCCGTGGTGTGAGGGTGAAATGGTGAGATGGTGATGGAATGGTGAGATAGTGATAGAATGGTGGGATGGTGATGGAATGGTGAGATAGTGATGGAATGGTGGAATGGTGATGGAATGGTGATGGGATGGTGATGAGATGGAATGGTGATGGAATGGTGGTGGGATGGTGATGGAATGATGGGATGGTGATGGAATGGTGGTGGGATGGCGATGGGATGGTGATGGGATGGTGGAGGAGTGACATGGGTGAAAGTAATTTTAAGAGCAAGCTCAGTTAGAAGCAGGAAGCAAGAAAAAACTAAAATTTAAAAATGCATCCAAAAGCAAATAGAAAAAAAAGAAATACAAGCATCATTGG
Organism: Branchellion lobata; assembly: GCA_947562095.1. NCBI lineage: Eukaryota > Metazoa > Annelida > Clitellata > Hirudinida > Piscicolidae > Branchellion > Branchellion lobata. The sequence continues at coordinate 5,291,450 of OX387255.1, read as the reverse complement.
AAGCGAACAAGAGTGGTGGAAGACGCACCGTTGGAAGGGGTGATGGAGGAGTGAAGAGAGGGTTCGTACACTTTGATGAAAGAGAACCAATAGTCCGAAGAGATCTCAAGCAGCTTCAGGATGATCTGTATGGCAGTGGCACGGAGTGATGTGGTGATGTAACCACAATCAACAAAATTGAATCAAATAAATTTTTTTCTTTCATTGCCATCATCACCATCATCACCAAAACCCCCAAGCATGCCCATCAACCCTGCGTTGATGGTTCAAGAGTGTTTCAAAAGGGAGGGAGGCCTCTGGGGAAGAAGGATGAGGTTGACCGACTAAGGTCGGTGCAAACACCATCGAAAGGTTGTTCACGTCCATCTGCACCTCCTTTACATCGGACACTCTGTGATGGGTAATGTGGTTTTGTGTGGCGTGGTTGGTGTGGCGTGTGGTGGCGTGGTTGGTGTGGTGATGGGTGGAGAGACTGGTAGTGTGGTGAAATGGAAAAAAAGGGTGGTAGATATGGCTTAATGTCACCCTCAACATTCCAACCTCCACCAAACCACACCACACCACACCACACCCAACCACACCACCACCACCACCACCACCACCACCACCACCACCACCACCACCAGCACCACCACCTACCATCACCACCACAACAACCAGAACCACCACCACCACACCAACCATACCACGCCAATTACACCACCACCACCCCACACCAGACCAAGTACACCACCACCGCACCACACCACACCAACCAAACCACCACCACACCAAACCACCACCACACCACCACCACCACCACCACCTACCATCACCACCACAACAACCAGAACCACCACCACCACACCAACCACACCACGCCAATTACACCACCACCACACCACACCAAACCAAGTACACCACCACCGCACCACACCACGCTCCCAGGTACTTTTGAAGATGGAGGACGATGAAGGCAAGGGTGTCTCTGTTGGGGAGGGGCAGCAGGGAAACAACCTGGATTAACTCGCTCTGACACTCCACCGCATCTGTCTTTTCTGCAGAAAGAAAAAGGGTGTGGTTATGAAATGAATAATTAATTATGAGTCATACTAAAAATTTATAATAATAATAACAATAAGAATAATAATTATAAATATCATTCAAAAACATTTAATAATAAACTTATACTATCACTATTACTACTACCACTGCTACTACAACTACAACTATAACTACAACTATCACCCCTACCACCACCACTACCACTACCACTACTACTACTACTACTACTACTACTACTACTACTACTACTACTACTACTACTACAACTACTACTACTACTACTACTACTACCACTACTACTACAACTACTACTACTACTACTACTACTACTACTACTACTACCACTACTACTACTTCCACTACTACTACTAATGATAGTGTGAATAATGCTAAAGATAATTTTTAAAAACAGCGATAAGCAGTGGCGACAGACGAGCAGCAGTGTGGAAGTGGCTCCACAACTTGTGCGTCAGAATGGATTCTTTGAGATTCCGCAAGAAGTCCTGTGTGTGTGTGTGTGTGTGGTTGGTGTGGTGATGATGGATAAATAAGATAAATAAGGATCCTCAACACAATAACAAAACAACCACTACCAGTACACCACAGCCATCACAGCCACCACTGCTATTACAGCCACCACAGCCACCAAAGGCACCTTGAAGAAGCCGCAGACAACATGGATGTCGCAGATGCTGTTGAGGTTCGGCATGCTCTTGCCCCTACTCAGGAACCTTTCCTTCAACTCCTTAACCTCCTTGCCGTTACTGAGAAGGAAGATAGTAGTGATGATGACGATGAAAATGGTGATGACGATGACGATGATGAAGGTGAGACAGACCCAGAGACTCTGTAGAGACCCTGTTCCGAAAGTCCTCGAGCCTCCACCTCATTGATGCACAAGATCTGCCAGAGCACGTCATCATCAGCATCATCATCATCACCCTTCTCCTCCTCCTCCTCATCATCATCATCATCATCATCATCATCATCATCATCATCATCGTCACCCTCCTCATCAAAGTCATTCTCCTCTTTCTCATCACCATCATAATGCCATATATAAAAGTAAGAGACAATCGTCAGAGCACCTCCAAAACACCGTTTCTTATCATTGTGATGATGAAGTACTATCATGCTAATAAGGAAGCACAACAGAAGCACTGACCACGATGGCAGGCACGAAAGGGGGTTCCAAGGGGGCAAAGTCTCCTATCACACTCTGTGGTGGTGGTGGGTGTAAAGCACACACACACACACACACACACACACACACACACACACACACACACACACACACACACACACACACACACACACACACACACACACACACACACACACACACACACACACACACACACACACACACACACACACACACACACACACACACACACACACACACACACACACACACACACACACACACACACACACACACACACACACACACACACACACACACACACACACACACACACACACACACACACACACACACACACACACACACACACACACACACACCCACAAACACCCACAAACACAAGCACACACAAAAACACACACGAGGACACACACACAAGGATACACACACAAAAACAAACGCATAGACACAAAGACAAGGACACAAACAGGAGAGTCCTTGGAGTGTTTGGGGGTGTTGATGATGGCCATACAAGGCAGTGGAGCAAGGTCTTTGCAGGCGTCATGACACCAGATCTTGCAGTCTGTGTGCCAGTGGTGATGTGATAGAAGGAGGGAAGATGGATGGAAGGATGAAAGAAAAAAAGGAATGAATGGAAAAAGGAAGGATAAAGGCTGAAAAAAGAAAAAAAAGAGAAAAATGTGACGGTGGGATAAGAGTTGGTGAAGCTGTGATGAGGGATAAGGTGGTGGAGAGAAGATGGAAGGGATGAGGCCTGGATACCTTTGCACTTCTGCTGGTTGCCTCCAAACTTGAACTTCTTGTGGCACTGTGGGAGGGTGGATGAGTCAGTCAGTTGGGTGACTGAGTTAAAGAACAGACTCCTCCCCCAAAAGAAACAAGCCACGCCCACCACAAAGCACTGTTCGCTCTTGAAGTGTTTGGTGGTGACAAAGAAGTGAGGTCGTGTAAGAGAACTGCCTGAGTTGAACCTCTTTAGCTCCCCAGGCCTAGGGTTGTCATGTTTGTAAGGGGGCTTGGTTGTGGTGTGGTTGTTAGTAGAATTACTCAAACTCTCACCATCTTCACCATTACTACCACCCCCATTCTCACCATCCTATCGGTGTCATGGAATCTGAAATGGATGTAAGAATCAGTATGAGCTGACTAGCACATAACATTCTCCCTATTTCACAAATAACAACAACAACCACAACAACCACTTAGCGATCACCACCACAAGTTCAACATGGCAACCACCACCACCACCACCACCACCACCACCACCACCACCACCGCCACCACCACCACCACCCCCACCACCACCACCACCACCACCACCACCACCACCACCACCACCACTACCACCACCACCACCATGAACAGCACCTTGGGAGTTGTTCCTAATGAAAGGGGATGAGAAAGGGGAAGAATTCCTCTTGTTGCGAGCAGGAGTGACCTGTCCCTCAACACTCGACAAGCCACTCTCTGTCATCATCAAGTCTGCCGACTTTGAGCGTCGGTGCTTCTTGGTCTGCTTGTCTGGCTTCCGAGTGCTCCACACATTCTCCTTGTTGTTGTAGGGGTTGTAGTAGCCGTTGTTGTTGAGGTTGCTGTCACTCTTCTTGTTCTGACCACCACCGCCACCAGCATCATTATCGTCGAAAGGAGGGGCGGATGGTCGTTTGCGAGGTCGTGAGTAGATTGGGTCAATGTTCTCAAAGACGTCTTCATCTGTCTTGTCAAATGACACGTCACTCGGAGTCAACATCATTTCATCGTCGTCATCGTCGTGACAACCGGAATTGAGAGTTCTGATGGAAAAATAGAATGTTGCTTTGAAGATGATGCCATTGGAAATGAGTTTCACTCATTTTGCTACAAAATAACCACAACAGCCACAGCAATTTAAAAAAATGACAGCAACAGCAACAACAACATAACAATGACAGTAATAACTACAACATTTTAAAAACAAAAACAACAACAACACAGCAACAGAAATTACACAACAATAACAGCAACAACAGGCACCTGCGAGAGGAGGACTGGCGAGGCAGGGAGTGGTGAATGATGGCCAGCTTCTCTCGCTCCTTCTCACTGAATGTGGTGCTGCCCTTCTCCTGTAGCAACTCCCGCACCAACACCACCTGCTTCTCCTGCCGTGGTGGTGATGGAGTTGATGTAGTTGTTATCTTTTGCTGTTTTTGAGTCTTATTAGTTGCTGTGATTGCTGCTGTTGTTGTCTCTTACTTATTCCTATGGTTGTTATTGGCTCCTTATAGTGTGAGCAGCAGAAAAGTTGTGCAATTTTTGATTTAGAATTGTGGAGGTGAGGTGAATGAGTTCACGCATTATGGCTTTGTGACACAGAAAGATTAAACGGTTTAACACAAAAAGGTTTTATAGTTTGAAAGGAAAAACAAGAATAATCAATGGCACAGATGTCACTGCCACAGAACCCACATAAGTGTCTCGATCCTTCTCCACTCTCTTTCTTTTGTTTATCTCCACTTCTATTTGGTTCCTGAAACAATATTTGCAAATTAAAAAATTGCTCTTAGCAAAGACTAAGATTCCTGCAATAGTGTCCACCATGGTGAAGCCCAACCTTGCGTGTTTAAGCTTGGTCTCAAGGGCCATGTTCTTGTCCTGGAGGGCCTTGATGGCTTCTTGACCAGATGCCGCCTGCACCTCCAACTCCTTCCACCTTCGTCTCATCTCTTCTTGTCCCTCCAAGAAGGCTATAAACTCTGTTAGATTTAAAAAAAATAAAATTTTAAAAATCTGTGAAAAATTTGTTTGCTTTATAATCAATAGACAACCTCCTTCAATGCCGGCGCTAAGGACTTTGCCATTGCGAGCAATGTCATCGAACATGGCCACAATCGACAGAACCCCCTCCGAAGCCAGTTCACCCGAATACTTTGCTTTTTTCATCGTATTATATTACCTGGATTTGGAATCTTTATTTTGAAAATATTCTATAACTAGTAAATAATATTTGAATGTTTGTTCAAGTCGAGATGCATTTCAAAGCTTTCACCTTTATAAGTTCAACGTTTTGGATTTCAAATATTAATAACTTATATATAATAAAAAACAACAATATTATAGAAATAAAAATACAAAAGCTTCAAAAATATCCAATATTTCCGTTTATTTCTTTGAGTAAACACACACCGGCTAAGGCAATTTAAATTATGCGCCCTAAAATTCAAAAGACATAGACCAAATACTTTTCAAATGTTAATTCAAACTTAATAAAAATAATATTTTTTCCAAGTACGTTTTCAAGTACTGAACTTTATTCTATATACCAAATTTCATATTTTTTATTAAATTTTATTTCAAAATTCTTTTTATTATTTGATGGACCTGAAATTGATGTCAGTGTAATGTCTTTCCATCGTATTGTTGTGTGTCATCGTTGAGTGGTTCGCGGAAACGGGTTAATTTGTTACATTCCTTTCTGAGTAAACATAATAAATCTTTACAACTCCGATTTACTGCATTACTCATTTCAACATGGGCTCTTCTATAGTTGTTAATCGCTAAATAAATAAACAACACTTACATACCATTTATGAAACTCTAGTCGTTTTCAAAAATTTAATATCTTTATGAAATATTTGAAAAATAATAATTTTAAGAATGAATATTAAATTTATTTATTACTTCTATTTATTACTTGAGTTATTTTAATGATAGCAAAAACTACCTTACTGGTGCTGTTATTATTTTTTTATTATAAGTATAACTTATTTTATTTGAGGACGTTTTAATTGTCTCAAAATTTGTTCATCCAAATTCGAAACCCTTCAAAATTTTCGTTTTTGAGTGTTGTCACTTGAAAAATTAAAATAATTCACGCAAAAAGTCTTTAAGCTCTCAACTTGAGTGGCTGGTTGAAATTATGATCTTTTTTATGGCAGGACTCAGCGACGGCTAAGAGCTTGCCAAGGAGCTGTTCGGTAGGAATATATTAGCGGCGTAATGAGAGTCACCAAGTGAGCCAAGCCACCTCGACCTTGCACGCTTTGTCAATCAAAACCCAGTTAGCACTACTGCAAACTACTGTTGACTACGTAAACTTGAAAGTAACTTGAACGTGAACTTGCACGTTAAGTTCGAGTTTGCGTTTACGCAAAAGAGGGAGGAAGTCTCTGGTGCTTTCATGAAAGAATGATTGATTGCTCTAATGACAAATTCGAACAAATATAAATTTTAAAATAAATAATCCACACCAGTCGTTGTTCAGCGGATTTTTATTCGGCGATTTTGTAACTTTATTTGTTTTTTAATTGTAAAATGGGGTCCCGAAGGCCAGTGGTTGCTGTGTAGTAGTAGGTTGGTTCATCCAGTCTTCAATATCAGTATCAATATCAAAACCAAACCTCCATGAGAACTTTCGGAAAGTGAAAATTTAAAGTTTATAAGAGTGAATAAACGGCAAAAGTGGCGGATGGAAGAGCTAAAAGACTGTAAGATTTAAAATAGAAACTCTTAGATTTTAATGCCCCTATAATAACATTCGTATTTGCATTCTATTGTAAGAGACAAGGATGAAGAGCAATGAACACAGACATTAAATAAACAAGTTCATAAAGGTTTATGGTATAAAGTTGCCTTATCAATATTAATGTATGAATGAACAATTGATCATTAAGTTTTTTTTTTAAATTTATGTATAAAGATCAATTCAAGTCGAGAAAGAAAGTTAAAGTGGCCAGAAGAAGATAGAAAAGAAAAACTAAAAAAAAAATAGCATGAAAAAAACGGACCATTGGAAGAATAAGGGAGTCATAGAGGCTACAGACGAGAAACAGAGTGAAATCGATGCTAAGGTGGGTTTTGTAAAATAATTGAATTTGAAAATAACAAAAAAAAGATGGAAAAAAGAAAGAAGAAGAAGAAGAAAAAAAAGAAGAAGGAGAAGAAGAAGAAGAAGAAGAAGAACAAGAAGAAGAAGAAGAAGAAGAAGGAGAAGAAGAAGAAGAAGAAGAAAAAGAAGAAGAAGAAGAAGAAGAAAAGAAAAAGAAGAAGAAGAAGACGATGAAGATGATGTTGACGGTCGTGGCTTGAGCGACGAGTGGTGACAGTGCGGCAACGAATGACAATGCTTGGTTGTTGTGAGAACAATTGCTGGCAGCGATAACATCTCTGTGTGGGCTGCTCTTCTGGATCCCTCCTTTCTCCCGTTCGATGAGGAACCATCGGAAGGTATGCAACACAAAATGCTAAATGATTAATATCGACGCATTAACCACATCAGGACTTGAATGCAGCCTCCATCTGAGACTCAATACAGTCTCTCATCTTCCTTCTTTATTTCACCTTCATTTTTTTCTCTCACTTTTTTTATATCTTTTTTTATCTTCCCATCTTCTTCCTCAGCATTCTCCCACACCCTCCTTCATCATCTCTTCCACCTCCTTCATCTCTCTCTTCACCTTCTTCAATTCTTTTCTCAAATTATTTTTCTTGCATAACCTCAACAAGGTGATTCAGAACTTTATGCATGTTTGTGTGTGTGTGTGTGTGTGTGTGTGTGTGTGTGTGTGTGTGTGTGTGTGTGTGTGTGTGTGTGTGTGTGTGTGTGTGCGTGTGTGTGCCTTTATGTGTGCATGGGGGTGTGTGCATGCATAAATAACAAAATAGGTTATGTCAAACGCATATGTATAAATCCTCAATAAATTACGACATAACTACACACACGCACACTTACACAAACACACCTTTACGCAGACTTGCAGAGACATATATAGGATTACACACATACATTCACACAGATGTAGCAAGGCGATTGTGTTTGTCTGTTGAGCCTAAACACTTTAATCTGCTTCCTTTTCAGTTTTTGACTACTTGTACAACTTGAAGTCAGTAAGAACGCACGCACCCTTTCTCGACTGCCCACTCCAATGGAAGTGAACCACTGTAGCAGCGCAGCCAGGCCTGTCTACAAACCAGTTTTTGTTGCTTCCCTCGAGTGATCACCATTCCTACCTTCCCGCACCAAGCAGCCGCCAAAATACCCTTCACATACTGTACCTTATTATACGAATTTTTCGACAATTCTGTTAATCGGATACAACAACGGCTTATCGTGACTTGCCTTTATCAAAGACAACATGTACCGGATTTTCCACTGGATGCTTCTCTGTCTTCTTACCCCCTCCACTGGTACTCCTTCATTCTTCTCTCCATCATTTGCTACACCATTTATCTTTCCCTCCACCATGCAGCATTCATTCCACCATGCAGCATTCACTCCACCATGCAAAATTCACTCCACCATGCAGCATTCATTCCACCCTGCAGCATTCACTCCACCATGCAGCATTCACTCCACCATGCAGCATTCACTCCACCCTGCAGCATTCACTCCACCATGCAGCATTCACTCCACCATGCAGCATTCACTCCACCATGCAGCATTCACTCCACCATGCAACATTCACTCCACCCTGCAGCATTCACTCCAACATGCATCCTCACTTTATTGTGCAGGTCTCACTTACAATGCACAATTCACTTTTCAACGCATCCTCACTCCAGCATGCATGCACACTTTACCATGCTCCTAAAAATCCACTTTTGCCACAACTCTCTTCAAACATTCATAGGTTTTCCATAAATAAATGCCACAGTTTCTTTATAATCTAATTGACATACTTTATAAAATCAATATTCAAAATGACCTAATTAAAAGATTCAAGAAAAATATGATTCAATAGGTGACAAAACTTAAGCATCACTACCTTGTCACCCACATCAGAATCACCTCAAACAACTATTGCGCTATTAGTGTCGTCTTGAAGCTTCGCGTCCAATTTTTTGAATTCTTCCACCCATTCAATCTACAACCCTTACCTACCCATCTGACCTTTAATCCTAACCACCCACTCAAACTCCATCCCCTCCACCATTTCATCTTACTTTTTTTTAGTCTTTATCAAAGCAAATCCAGAAAAACGCAGAAAATGGCACAGAGTATGGTGAATAATAAAAATGAAATAAAAAAACAAAATCAACAATAACTGAATGTCATAAGAACTGTCAAGTGTCTGTTGCAAGAAATCAAAAACTGACTATAGAATCAAATTTATGAATCTCAAAAATTTTAAATTGAGTCATCATTTATATTGTATGAATATTGAAGAATGATTCAACAAATTGACCAAACCGGAATGTTAAAAGGTTCTAAGGAATTCAAGATCAGAATTGTCTATTAAATCAACTTAATGAGTCCTAAAAGTTGAGACTTGAACCATATCTTGGAACCACATATAATCACTATTTGATAGTTATTTCAAGTTATTTCTTCCTTTCTTCTATTTTCCTTCTCAGCCCTTTCTCATATTTACAAGGAAATCTGTCTGGATACCACAATTCCTTGCAATGCTTCCAAGAATCGCTCACTTTCTTTTTTTTAAAGTTGGCAAACGGTATCTATGTAGGCGTTGGTTGACGATTTCACTGCGATGTCTGTATTTCAAACGAGAAAATGGCGGATTCTGCAATTTAAAAAAAATAATTTTGAAAATCTTCCCATTCAGCAAAAACTAACTCCTAGATAAATAAACTTATTTTTAACTATTGTTTGAAACTTTAAATTTCAAATAGTTAATAAAAATAGTTTGAATAAAGTAAATTTAAGTAACGGCCACACACGCTTTTTCGAAACCGAAAGCCTATTACATATTTTCAACCTTCCTCATCTTCCGCCTCAATTAGACCCAATAATAAACAGAAACGAGCAGAGATAATAATAAACATAAACAAGTGAACATAATAACAAAAATAAACAATTCAAGATAAAAAAATAAAAAAATAAAAAAAATAAAAAAATAAAAAAACAGTTAATTATATTTTTTATTATTGTCAGCGCAAAAAGTATGTAAACTTGAGCGTAAAAACTTGGTCTTTATTGGAAACTTCCCAAAGAGATGAACAAGGAAGGAGCTTTTGAACACGAAGATGGAAAAAAAAATCTTTTTAAAGAGTGTTGAAACGGAAGAAGATTTTTTGGAGGAAGAATGTTGAGATGAAGGTATGATGAGTGTTGAAGCTTATAATTAATTAGAAATGAAAAAGAATGGTTGGTGGGATGTTGAAGAATGTCATGGCAGCCTCCACCAACGCATCAAGCATACTTCTTACCACATCGTCTAATCATTCGCCTGCTGTGATGAGTGATGTTGTTACAATGTTGTACACGAGATGAATATTGAAAGCAGGTTGAATTCATTACTTTTGTAATTGGCGATGTTTTTAATTTTTTCGTTGTTTGTATTACCGTTTTTGTTATTTCTATTTCGTCGCTGTTGTTATTATTAATTTTTGGTTGTTCTTGTTGCTGATATTATTTGTTGTTGTTGTTATTATTGTTTATTTTTTAATTCTTATTACGTTGATTATAAATATTTTAATTGATTTTGTCAGCCGCTATGACCGCGATTGTATTTCCATTAGGCGCCATGGTCCCATTGCAAATTAGATTCATTATTATTTTTATTATTTTTTCATTATTGTTAGTATACTTGTTATAAGACTTATTACAAGTTCCTGACTAATGAGACACGTTGGTCACGTGGTCATCACCCTCGTGTGTATGCCAGTGCGGCCTTTCACCTCTGACACGCTCCTGACTCGCAGTACACAAAACGACACACTAACAGACAGACAGACAGAAAACACACAAACACACACACACACACACACACACACACACACACACACACACACACACACACACACACACACACACACACACACATACACACACACACACACACACACACACACACACACACACACACACACACACACACACACACACACACACACACACACACAGACACACACACTAAATTAGCAAAAAATATAAATTCGTCTGCACATAAGTTTGCGCAGAAATTTTCACTTGCATAAGCTCACACGCTCACAAAGTCACAAAATCACGTGCAAACACAACCTTTTGAGCGATGGTGACGCAAGCAAGTCAATGAGCAGGCGACCCTTGGTAGCGCTCTAAAGAAGACAACAGTCCACAACAACATGCCATAACAACCTTCTAGCAACATCTCCAACGATATTTTGCAAAAAAACATTTCCCAATAATATTCCTCTACAACAACCTGAAACATTCCCCTACAACAACCTGAAACATTCCCCTACAACAACCAGAAACATTCCCCTACAACAACCTGAAACATTCCCCTACAACAACCTGAAACATTCCCCTACAACAACCTGAAACATTCCCCTACAACAACCTGAAACATTCCCCTACAACAACCTGAAACATTCCCCTACAACAACCTCCATCATCCTCCTACAACAACCTCCATCATCCTCCTACAACAACCTCCAACATCCTCCTACAACAACCTCCAACATCCTCCTACAACAACCTTCAACATCCTCCTACAACAACCTCCAACATCCTCCTACAACAATCTCCAACATCCTCCTACAACAACCTCCAACATCCTCCTACAACAACCTTCAACATCCTCCTACAACAACCTTCAACATCCTCCTACAACAACCTCCAACATCCTCCTACAACAACCTTCAACATCCTCCTACAACAATCTCCAACATCCTCCTACAACAACCTTCAACATCCTCCTACAACAATCTCCAACATCCTCCTACAACAATCTCCAACATCCTTCTACAACAATCTCCAACATCCTCCTACAACAATCTCCAACATTCTCTTACAACAACCTTCAACATCCTCCTACAACAATCTCCAACATCCTCCTACAACAATCTCCAACATCCTTCTACAACAAGCTCCAACATCCTCCTACAACAATCTCCAACAGCAACTTCCAACAACTATTGGCATTTTCAACAAAACCATTGAACAATTTTTTTTTCTTATTTTCCATCTCCACTTCTCTACTTGGCCTTCCATCTGTACCTTTCACTATCTCCCATAAAAAATAAAAATCTACTTTTTTCGCTACCAGTTTAACACATTCCTGCCACTTCAGTTCCTTCACTACCTCACACCTTTCCATCTCTTCTTGTTTTTTCGCCACCATCTCATCTCACTTCTCACTTTTCAATATTTTTCTCACCTCATCACCACCGCGACGGCGACAACCACCATCACAACCATCACCAGCACTTCTACACAACCACCAATACATCACCATCACACCACCACAACCATCATCAAACCACGCCACCACTACAACTACTACAAACACAACCACTATCACACCACGCCACCAGCACAATTATTACTACCACAACCACCAAACCCCCCCACCACCTCGCCACAGAGGCAGTGTGTTCTATCCCGGAGCATTTCATAGCTGAGTACTTTTCAGTAGATAACAGTGTCGAACTGCACACCACCATCACCGCCACCACCTTCAATAATGAACGGGGGTTCTTTTACTGCCACTACTTCGTCACCACCGAAGGCATCTTCGACTCG